>WBMV01001601.1:39980-57743 GCA_013396655.1 Campylorhamphus procurvoides | reverse complement strand
AGGGTTGGCCCTCCTGGCTGCCAGGGCACTGCTGACTCATATTCAACTTGCCATCCAGCAGGACCCCCAGATCTCTTTTCATGGCACTGCTTTCCACCGTCCCATTCCCCAGTCTGTACAGAATGCAGAATCCAGCATTTTTCTGTGTTGAACTTTGTGTGGTGGGTGATTGCCCAGTCCTCTAATTTGTTGCAGTCTCTGCAGGGCCTCCCTGCCTTTGAGGGAATCAACTGCTTCCAGTTTTGTGTTGTCTGCAAATTTGCTTAGTACCCCTTCCAGTCCTGCATCCAAGCCGTGTATGGAGATGTTGAAGAGCACAGGGTCCAGGATGGAGGCCTGAGGAACTGCACTAGTGACAGGTCACCAATCTGATGTCACCCTCACTATTACCCTCTCTGCTCGACCCATGAATCAATTACTTAGCCATGGCACGATGTGTCCAGCTGTGGGTTGGACATTTTGTCCAGAGGGATCCTGTGAGAGACAGTATTGAAAGAGTTACTGAAATCCAAAAAGATTACATCAACTGGCTTCCCTTGATCAGCTAGATGGNGCTTCCCTTGATAACTAGGTGGGTTACCTTGGCATAGAAGGAAATCAGATTTAATAAGCAGGACTTTCTTTTCTTGAAGCCATGATGTTTGTGATCATGACTCTGTTGTCTTTCAGGTGTTTTTCAATACCTCCCAGAATAATCTTTTCCATTACTTTACCAGGCACTGAAGTGAGACTGACAAGCTTGTAATTTCTACGGTCCTCCTTATTGCACTTTTTGAAAACTGTGACAACATTCACCAGCTTCCAGTCAGCTGGGATCTCTCTGGGTTCCCAAAGCTGCTTGAAAGTCATAAAGAGATGTTGCTTGTGCATCATCAGCAACAAGATGAATCCAAATTTTAAAAAACTTCGGATTGGATTCTTTGAAGCTGTTTTGATTTTGGGTAATGAACTCCCTTACCTTAGAGTTTCAACATGTATTTTTCAAACCACAATTTTTAATGTGTTTTTCTGTGCTTTTTATTACTGCACATTTTTCCTAGCATATCAGTTGTAATTGTGAACCTCCAAAGGGTGCTTATGCTGATCCTGAAATAAGTGCCAAAAGCAGATGGAATGAATCCACTGACCTTTGAGGGAGACAGGCTTGACAAGACTGAATACTTTTAGAAATCTTATATTATTTCTAAATTTTTCTAAAATATATTATTACAAGGTAAGATATCTATCGAAAGTGTACAGTGAAAGTTACATAAAAGCATTTCAAATATTCTTTTGGTATATTATGAATTGTCAGTAGAACTCATGCAAAGTGTGTCAAGGAAGTCATACAAAAAATACAAAATAGTGAAAAGATTATACTAAAAGTGAGTGATCAGGATTTCGACAGTAAGGTTTGTGAATCAAAATCTTGCAGGTAAACTTCTCTGTGAAATCACAACCTCTTTCCCAGCCTTTTAAAGTGCACAAGGATCCAAATTTATTTATTTATTTTTTAAGATCTTTTGGCTATTTTTTGATTGCGAATATTACCAGTCTGGAAAAACATCGAATTTAGACCAGCAGAAGTTTTCATTGAGAAACTGACACTTGGAAAGTCTCTGAGAAAAAGTATTTGGGAGTAGTTTAACCAATTGTTTGTTTTGGTCTTTAGTCAGTTCTCACTGCTTCTTCCCTACCTCTTATTAACACAACATCTCTTATTAGTACAATCAAGAATTAAAAGTATTTTCAAAACAGTCAGTTTATATTAGGACTTTTTTTGCAGTATTTTCTTGTGAAAATGGAATAGGAAATTAATGAATACAACTTGATTGCTGCCTATTATCTAGAAAGGCTTAACCTCTAAAAGGTATGGAATTAAACTTCCTGTTTTAAGTAATTCCATATGAAGAGAGAGTCAGGGTTTATCCATTTCAAGGCATGTTGGTATAAACTTATGACAGATTTCTAACATGAACAGCTGCAGAATTCTGAACGACATGAGAATTGTCTCATCAAAGTGAAATGAAAAAATAAATATAGCTTACATGATTTTTTAAAACATATTTTCTGATTTAAATTTCAATGCAATGCAATCTAATATATTGTAAACACCCATTTAAACTAAGCAGTACATCCTACTGCTTTCTCTCACCCTCAACAAAAAACTCAGAGAGAGAAAGAAGATTCCAGCAAAGGTACAAAATCCTGTTATTGTAGCACTTTGGCAAGGTCAGTTTTAAAAACTACCTGTAATGGTTTTCTAGGGTACATTACTTTGCAGTAAGTAAACTCACAGATGGATCAGACAGCAGAAATTATAGACAAAATTTGAAACTATTTAGTAGGATTTTTCTGAAGGAACACAAGTATGCCTCTCAAATTTTATGTTTTAGAGGAGAGAAGAAAGAATCTGATTAACATAATCCAACTAATAGACAAAGAATATACAATGACTATTTTCAAGGGTTGAAAAATGTTTTCTTTGAGAAGATCAGAGTAAAGTAGGTTAAATTTTTTTTAAGATATGAATGATGGCTCAGATAGAAGACTTGATTGTAGCAACAGTGAAACAAAATATACCTTAAAAATGTGAAAAAATAAACAGTAATATCTGAAAGACTGGATGAGTGGGGTGAGATAGGGGGAGGAGAGGAAGGTGTATTTTCACCTAGGGTCTTGGGTACTGGGGAAAGTAAGAGAAAGATTGTTGGCAAATGAGGAACTTGGAGCATCAGAAAGGGCAGTTAAAGGCAAGTGGATGCTGACAGAGAAAATTGTTCAATCTGATATGTTTTGGGTGTAGTTTCAGTATTAAATCAAATCCCCAGGATTGAATTCCCCCTAGTTCACTCATAGAACTGTTCTGTGTTTTGTGCCTTGTGCTGCACAACCCAAGATCACACAGGCATTTAATTATTACATTATGAATGATGGCCTTTTGCTTTTATGATAATGCTTATATTTATTACTGGTTGCAAGTAAATGGTTTGCAACATGTGGTGATGGTCAGAGAGACAGATGTCTATTCTGTGGACTGTGCTGACCAAAGATACTAGGAAGAACTTATTCAGTATTACAGGAGGTAGATGTGTTGCTGTATGAAACTCATGCTCAATAAAAACCAGCAGTGGGTTGGAGAAGGTGCAATGGGTGCCCTGAGACCTCTTAATTAGGGTTTTTAATTTAAATGTGGAATACTAGAAATTAAAAGTTAGAAACTTCATTAGGCTAGAAGTCAGAAGTAAGGACCATAAATCAAAAGATGGAAACTTAGCAAGAGGAGAGTTCAAGTTGACAATGGTTTGTTTATCATGAATTCTGAGTCTGAATTTTCTCACTCTTAGAAGGAAATGCACCAAAAGAAACATTTGAAGAAGTATGAGAACTCCTAACACAGGGATTGAACTGGGATAAAGTGAATCAGTAAGAAACAGATAATGGGTTGAAGTGGGTATTTGCCATAGGTATTCAAATGATACATCTTTGATACCAAAATTGACAACTTTAAGTGAAAAGATAGCTAGTAGAGCTATTTAAGATCATGTAATGCTGGTAAGTTTTTTACATTAGCAATCTACTTGGTTCAAAGTAATTAATTTCAATTGTGGAGATACTGAGAACCTATTGCGTCTCTTTTTCAGCTGTTGTTAGGGTCAAAATTTCTGCAGCCTGTGTAACTATTCCCATATGGAAGAGAGAATAAAATTTTAATATGATAGAATATTTCAAAGTACTGTCTCATTAACAAAATGTCTAGCCAGTACATTTTGGTAGAAACGTTTATATTTTATAAGAAAGTGATGGCATTTTCAAGCAGCATAGAGATGCAATTGTCTAGTGACTATAGCTAATAACATCTTTGATCATATCATTTAACATTGTCCATCCCAGACTTTTGAAGTGTTATAATCTCTCAGATAAGAGGAAATACTAGATATTTTGTTAAGGAAGATGAGGAAATAGTTGTCCAGCTTTTTGTTTTATTGTCCCTGAATGAAAATCTTGGTATTTTGCATGGAGCTTGAAGGTATTTTGGATCTTCAATCCAATGCATGAATGTTCTATATCATCATATAAATCCCTTTCTAGTTTAAAATGTAGATGCAACACAGTGAGAAAAAAAGTAAGATCAGACTGTGGGATAGAAAAAAAAGGTCTTAAAATTCAGAAATATGTAAAAAAGATGATTTATTTAGAATTCAGAGATTCCACATTGTTTTGATATGAATCATTATATTGTTATATTACATGAATGTTAATCTGTATTTTTAATTTAAGTTTATAACAACCAATTAAACTCTATGAGATCTTGCTCTTTTCAAACATACTGCATTGCTAAGACACCAGAGGAACCTTTAAGAATCCAGGGGCACAATTTTGTTAAGTCAGCAGAAGGCACTCAAATGATACAGCAAGGACAAACAGAGGTGAATGTGAGTGGAATAATCATACACAGTGCTGAAACAAAGATATGAAAATGATCAGAAAAAAACAGCACTATACTATGTGGAAATAAATTGAACAATCTAAAAAAATGTCATATCCTGAAAACTGAAAATTCCCATCCTCAGAAGACAGGCAAATTTTTTTCATTTTTAATTGTAAATGTACATACACTTCCTCCCTCACCCCTTTTCTTTCCTTCTCTTCTGTTTTGAAACTTACAACCTGTATTACAACACATTTTTGTAGATCATTTGAGTCACCACCTGACCAAATTTTTGTTGCCTCTTTCATGATTATCTGCACTATGTATTATGTAGGTACCATTTTGCATCACAGGAAAGCTAATCTAATGATTAACTACTGAGAAAATGTATGGACTTGGTTTACTTCCCTGTCCATAGATTCTCTTCCGTTGTATTAGCCTTAACTACCAGGAAACTAAAGGACAAATGGGTTTTGATAGCTTACCCAAGAGCAAAATATTTTTTCTTAAAAAAAAGAAAAAGGAAAAGTTTTGTATTATGTCAGATAGCTGAATCAATTCACCTAATATTCACAGAAGTAGCAAACCTGATAGAAGGAAAACAGCAGGAGTACACAGATAAGAACAGGAGGAAAAGTAGTAGCCCACTGTGGAAGCATTTTGCAAGGTTAATGTCAAAAATGTGTTTTGTGGGACAAACTGGTTCAGTATAAAACCTGTCCTAGGAAAAATTAGTGTAGAAAAGGTCATACAGAACAAGATCTATAAGCAGGTAGTTTGACACTGTAATTCAGGCTAAAACTCAGAGAAATCTTTTGGCGTAGCATAGCATTTTGCAGCTCTTAGTAGTATATTTTGGCATTTCTAGAGGAAATAGAGCAATGAGAATTTATGCTAAAACAACTCCATCATATACCTGCAGGTAGATACATATATTTTGGTTTAGTACAGTACAATTACCAGTCTCATTTATTACTCACAAAGATGTGAAACCACAAGGTAAGGTTAAAGTATCATCAAGGGTATCTTCATCACTTCAATATCATTGCCTTAAAAAGCACTGACCAGGAGAAGTAGATGACCTCATTTCAGAATTATTACAGTACAGAGAACTCAGTTTCAACATTATAATTCATTTTCCTACAGAATATTTCAAATTTATGATCAGTTTCCTGACATATAATAGCTAATCGTTAAAGAGAGCCACTTTAACATAATATGAATACGCATTTCTTCATAGGTAATACAACAGTTCCTGCATTAGCATTATTGACTAAGGTGCATTTAACTTCTTCACTAATACTTAATGGAAGGTTAATGTATAAGTCAGAAGATTAAATGGCTTTTACTTAAAACAAGTATATTGATTAAAATAACTTAGTGTGGTTTTTAAAGATGATGATATAAAAGTAGTCACACTTTTTAATATTTTATTAAATATTATGAGCAAAATGGGGGCTTCACTGGACAAAATTACTGGAAGTTATTGTACTAATTGTGCTTGGAGCTAATTATTGCTCATGGTTAACAAATGAATATTTTATACTGAAAGGTAACAAATCATTCCTGCTAAATTCAGCCCTCAAAGTTACCTTCATTCCATCAGTCTAGGAATTGCCCTGCATCTCTGAGCACAGTTCTTCTGATGCCACCTTCTCTGATGCATGAGACTACAGAAGAACAGGGTAAACTTCCAAGTACAGATCACTTGTTCATTACTAGTAAAGTTAATTTCTATTTTTGTTTCATGTGCTAATATTGATATTCAAATGCATGTGTTAAATTTTTTATGCTTGGTATCTCAATGTCCATCATATAACCAAAAAGCTGGATCTAAGTAAATTGTGTAATAGGTGGTTTGGATTTAAATTTGGGATTTTGCATATGTACAACACTTAGGAGCTGACCTCACAGTTGCATGAAATAAGATGTTTTGGGCCATTTGCCTGTTCATTCACTTTAGTTTCAGCTCAGTTAAATGCTGACAATTTTTCATGTAATGCCACACAAGGGTTCTCCTGGGAGCTTTTGCCCCACACTCTGCCGAGTCTTTTCACTACTGTGGAATTGTTTTTGTCAAAGGAGAAAGAGTGATTTAGAATGAAAATACTACAACAATTCTAAAAGACACAGGCAGGAAAACGCTTTGTGTATTAAGTTAATATACGTCATTGGTGACTATTGCATGCTGCTAAGGTACAAGTCTTAGACCAAAATAGATGAATGTGGTAAAGCATGTTTTGATTATGCCAGCTTTGGTGATTTGGAACAGCTCTGATTTTAGGTGGATGTTAAGAATGGAGTGGTTGTGTTGGACAGCTACTGTGATTCTGTGTTTTTAGAGAGGTACTGCACCTGCAAGACATCTCTGTTTACATCTTTCAGAAACACAGCTGATCTGTCATGGCTTTTGTTTGAACTAGATTTTCAAAGTGACCTAGGTAACAGTAGCACCAGCATATGGTGTAAGAAAGCCACTAATCATAATTGATTTATTCAAATATCCCTTTGCTCCCGGAGAAAGGAATGAAGATTGTCTGTAATGTTTCATGTGTCTGGTAGAAGACATTTTGTATTTCTCTTCCTTTTAAACTTTCACACAGGCTTCTTTAGAGGGAGTACATACTTAATAAAACTCAAGAAGATGAAATAAATAATTTGTATAGCAGAAAATAGCTAAGATATTTTCATGTTAAAAAAGGGATGACCGCAGAGAGTTAAATAGTCTAAAAAATTAAGAGTGACCCTGGAAGACAGTAAGCATAAGGCTTCTCACTGTAACTCCCCAGGCAAGTATCAAATACAATTAAGGTAGTGTGTTCAAAGAAAGGAAGTGTTTCTACATGAAACATTTTTGAACTGTAATACACCTTGCAACAGGATGCTGCAGCATATATGGATTGAAAAACTGACTGCATATATCCAAAGAAGTAAAATCCGTTATGTGATATTAAATTCAGAACTCTGCTTCTGGATCAGAAAATCCTAAACAGGAGGTTGGAGAAGTATTCTGGAGAAATACCCTTGTGTTTGGTAAAGTCTGCTCAGAACTGCTGTGACTGAGCAGTTTTAAACAGAAGACTGAAAAGAGATATTTAGCATCAACTATCGTATCTAGTATAATATTTCTGCCTATTCATAGATCACATGAGAAAAATCTGGAAAAATAATCATATCAAGGTTACCTTTATGCTTTCTCTTTTTTTTCCCAATACATGTGTATTTTTCTCTGTGTTCATTTTATCTAGGGAAAAAAAAAAAAGCATGCCGCTACCAAAACCCTTTCCCATCACAGTCTCTCCTCAGTCTGACATTATTTGGACCTTGAGCTGGGTGTGCAGGTGGACAGCTATGACAGTTGTTTGCAATTTCTCTTTTAAAGTCTCTGTGGGCTTGAACAGGTAGTATCTGCACTACAGCAAGATATTCTAGTTTTAATTGTTATTACATTCTTAATCCCTTAAATCTTAAACCAGCAAGTTTCATGTTACCATAGATGAAAACAAGTCTAAAGAATGTTGCTATAAAAAGGGCTGAAAGTACAAATAATATCTGATAGAGTGGTGGTGAACTGATTCAGTTTAAATTAAATTGTAGTAGGTTTGTAATAAGAACTTGGGTTTCAAAAGGGCAAACCTTAATAAATTGAGGGAACTCGTTACTAAAGTTGCTGACTACACTGATCTCTGAGATTTGAAGGTGGAAGTGGTAAACATTTTAAAGAAATCTATCAAGTCAGTAGTACTGCCAAAAGATTACAGGATAAGAAATGTCAAAAATTGGTAGAAAGAAGCAGAAGGATAATAGGAGATTAGTCTGATCTCTGTAGTAGGCTAGCTTTAGCTTTTAAAGAGTTTAAAATGATTGAGACAAAATAGAAAATACAACACAGGTTTGATTAAGGCAGATCATGCACATAATCTGATATCCTATTCTGATAATGATTTTTTTCCTACACAAGAAAATGCAAACTCGATTTACTAAAGTACTTGATATGGTGCCACATAGGAAATTACTACTTCAGCTAAAGAATGCAGAGATTAAGTTGTAAGGTGGACAAAGACCTGCAGTGGACAAAAAAAGCTTACTGAAGAGGAACTATTGGGTTCTGTGGAAGCTATGTGGGGAGCCCAAAGATAAATCTGGGACCAATTCCTTTATTTCTGTTAATGACAGAAAAAAAAAACAAAAACTCTAGAAAGGAGCATAAGTAAAACTTACTGATGAGCAAAACTGAGTAATCAAAACTTTTCATAAGTGACTGATCTTGAGGGACTAAAATACTGGAAATGGGATGAAATACTGTAAAATACAATTAATTAGTTTGCAGATGCTATATGAAAGCACAAAAGAAGGGAGTTGTAGACCTGGAGATTTTGATCTTTCTTAGACCGTAAGGATTATTAGGAGTTAGACAGCTATCCAAAGAATTAAATGAATATTTTTTAACTCCTTTGCACCAAGTAGCAATTTACTACTCAGGAGAAATCATAATTTCTTTCACAATGATTCAATAGTATTTTCTTTAACAAGCCAAATAAAGGCTGAAGAAAATACGTGAAATCTTAGCTAAAAGGTTTAAACAAGAAAAAAACAAAACCCATTGATGATAAATCTTAAAACATCTGTGAAAAAACAATATCTGTTATGAGAGGTAGCTGGACTCAGTGACCCAGAAAGCCCTTCCAGTTCTGTGTTTATATACTAGAAGGAAGAACACAAGCAGCCTGGGAGTGTAAAATGTCTATATAAACCTAGATAAAAACCAAAATAACTTTTATGATATGATTTTTTAGGTCCAAAATCTTCATCAGTGTCCTAATTTCTATTTTTTTTTTTTTTAGAATTAAACCAACACTGTCTGGAATGATAAAATAAATACTGAGCAAGTGTTTTAAAGAACTATTAAGGTTCTATATTTCCTTTATGTCTAAAAATGAACATGCTTTTTATTAGTTATCATTAAAGGACAAAAATTCCGAAGAGAGTGTAATCAATGTGAATCAGTATTAACAACCTGATTGAAAGCTGTTGCAGCCCTTGGTATTAGAAACAAGGTGAATTGTTTGAGTGTAATACAGGGTGCCTGTCACAACTGGGAAGGAACAAATCAAGAGGGGAATTTGGTGCTCCAGTGAACTGAACATCTTCCTCCATCTGCTCCAAGCATAACTTTCTTCTAAGCTAAAGGAAATGTGAGAATGAAATGGAGAACATTGTAGGGTTTTTTTCTTCAGGGTGCTGCTTTCGCATGACAAAGTAAAGACATGGGCCTAAAACTAACTGGCACAGGCTTTCATGGAAAAAACTGTAGCTGCCCTTGTGTGTTAGTCCACACCAGAGCACATGGAGAAGGGTGGTGCTGCAAAGCCAGGCTGCATGCTGTTCGTCCCCACTCGTGTGCGACCAGACAGCATCTGTGAGAGCAGGCAAATCACAGGGGCTTCCAGGCTGACTGAGCTGCCCTGAATCCCTCTGGGACTACTTGAGAATGACCTGAGCTGCTGAACTGTCTTTGACTGTAGATATAACAGTTATAAACAATAATTATTAATACTTTCATAATGACAACCTAATCACTTGAAATATTCCCAAAGTGTTCAAGTTCCTTCAACTTACAATAGATTTTAACTAAATATTCAGTTTTAAAAATCTGTAGAAGTGATTTTTTTATTCCATTAAGGAAACCTGGCAATATAAAATCTGGAGATTTGGACTTTCTTAAATCTAATACCAATTTACATAAGCAAACTATTTTATTTAAAATAAACCTTGTAAGATTGAGTCTATCATAAGGTCAGCTGCTGTAGTTCAGAATGCTCTCCAACTTTTTTGGTGTGCGAGAGTTGTGTGTTTTAGTGTAAAGCCTGGATCCCTCCTGAAAGAAGACTCTTAGCACTACAATTTGCATGTAAGGTGCACTCATTGCTTTGTACTGCAGTCTTCAAAGCATTTGCTTAGATTTTAAAGGACTTAGAACAAAGCATGTTCACCAGATTCTAAGCTGATATCTGGGTAAATCAGTATAATACTTTATACTACCTAAGAATCAATCTCAAAGTATGAAAACAAATACTCTTAAAATAATATGATTTGGATTATTTACCAAACATGTTTTATAATTTTAAACAGATGAATGCCATTAATTTAATTTAAATATTTTAATTATGCAAAATTTATGAATTTGAAATTAATTAAATAATTAGGGAGAGGTCTGAAGACCTTTTTCCAGCTACTCAGAAGCTTCACATCTGCTTTCAAATTGGATTTGAAAGGGAACTTCATTTTTTGTGATAGCATGTCTGGTATTTTTTTTAAGATCTCAATATCTCCTCAAAGAAAAAAATTCAGTGAAACTCAAACTCTTTGTAACTTCAGTGCATGCAGATAATGACCCTACTTTTTAAATAGTAGTGCTTAAGGTCCCAGGACCTACATAAGGAAACAAATCTGGGGAGAAGACAATGCTGCACGCTGCACTTGAAGTAAAGGACTAGTCTGTTTCCTGAGCCTTCCTGAAAGTCCAGCAGAAGATTTCCAATGTCATATGGCTTTGAAAAATCTGACAGCAGATCAGTTCACTGATCAGTGAAAATTCAGCATTTTTCTCATTTGTGAGCAGACATAACCATCATTAACCTTAGAATCCATGTACCTACTTGAGTAGAAAAGTAATTGTTCTAAAGTACAGAGCAGAGCTGCGATGTGCATGGAGGCAGTGCCTGGGGTGTTCAAATAGAGAATCACAGAGGAGTGTCCTGCATCTCCATGCCTGGCCATAGCAAAGAAAATATAAATATTGAGTGCTGATATACTTGCATGCGGTTCATGAGAAGAAAATAATAGTCAAAACTTGTAATTTCATAAAAGTTAGAGTGAAAGAGAAGCTATTTTGTATTAGAAAATTATCCAGTAAAGGCAGTGCCTAAAACACATTCCTCTCAAAAGCTAAGATGTCTGAGTTAGGGATGAAGGTATGCACTTTCCTTTCCCTCCAATAATTATGATCTGACTTCAGCTATAACTTGTTAATATGTTTATTTGGTTACACAGTGGTGGTTTTCAATCAATTCCTCAGCCTAATTAGACCCAAATCTCTTTAGTCTTCCATCAAAATGAAAGATAGGATAGGAGGGAACAACTGAAACCTTTCATGTCTTCCTGCTGCAGTTTTATTGCAGCTTAAAAAGGGTTATGAGAAAAACATAACAAAAATAGCAAGAACAAAAAGGAAGAGTTGAACTGTAAATACACAAGTCCAAGAGGAGACATTTAACTTTCAATAGGATTATTTAATTGTTTTGAAGACTAAAAGCTTGACCAGTGGAGAGCAGATAAAGTCCTATTCTTCATTTGCAGTTTTGGTGCTGCATTCAACCCTAAAGACTTCTAAACTATTGCAATCAAAGGCTCTGTATGGGAAGCTATGATGACTGCTGAGGTGGCAGGAATAAGACTGAGAAATTGCCTATAAAGATGGAAGTTGACCCTGAATTAAACCCCTGCTAAGCCTTTCTGTTATAATAACATAAACAAACACATCTGAAATATAAATTGTTTTAATTGTACTCTGAGCATGTTGACTGGGTCAGATAAATCAGGACACATGCTTTTTCTATTTTTGGTTCTAGTTAATTTAAAGAAAAAATAAATGTGCAAACTGGCATCATTCTGCATGCCTGAAGCAGAACTGAAAACATTGCAAGAAACACTGAAGGAGGTTTTAATGTTTGTCAGGTAGGTTGTTAGCAAGTTTGTAAGGGGTAAAGATGAACTGCAATTTTTTCCCAATATTAGAAGGCAGAAAGAAGAAACCTCTCCCATATTCTGGTTTTAGATGCATCTTTTCTTTCCTAGCATGTGGGATTGACCCTGACTGGATGCTGGATGTACACCAGAGCCACTCTACCTCTTCCCTCCTCAGCTGGACAGGGCAGCCAGAATGCAGTGAGAGGCTCATGGGCTGAGATAAGGACAATTACTATCATGGGAAAAACAGACTTGACTTGGGATTATAATTGAATATTGCCAATCAAAGTAGAGGATAATGAGAAATAAAAATTTCATCTTAGAACACCTTCCTCTACACCTCCCTTCAGCTCAGACTAATCTTTGCTCATGATTTTCTCTCCTTCACAGCTGTGCAGGGGACAGGAAATGAGGATTATTCACCACATGTTATTTCTGCTGCTCCTTTTTTACTCAGGGATGAGCTCCTTCTCCCGCTCCAGCAAGGAGTCCCTCCAACATGAGGTGGTCCTCCATGAACTTCTCAAGTGTGAATCCTTCCCATGGGCTGCAGTTCTTCATTAATTGCTTCAGCATGTGTCCTCCATGGTCAGTCACAAGACTGACGAGCAAACCTTCTCCAGCATGGGATCCCCTCTCTGTGCATCGACAGGTCCTGCCAAGAGCCTGCTCTAGTGTGGGCTTTCCCTGGGGTCACAGACTCCTTCAGGCGTGTCTTCTTTCTCCAGGGCTGCAGGTGGATCTTTGCTCCCCTGTGGACCTCCATGGGCTGCAGGGGCAAAGCTGCCTCACTGTGGGCTGCAGCAGGGGCTGAAGGGGACTCTGCTCCAGCAGCTGAAGCACCTCCTCCCCCTCCTTCTTCACTGACTGGTGTCTGCCATGTTGTTTCTCTCACACATTCTCATTCCTCTCTCCTGGCTAGTGTTGTACATCAGCCTTTTTTGCCTGCTGCACAGGGAAATATAGTATTTCTGAGGCACAAACACTGTTGCTGATGGGCTCAGCCCTGAGCAGTAGCAAGTCCTCCTCAGAGCAGGCTGGCACTGGCCCTGGTCAACGCAGAGGTAACTCCTGGCATCTTTTCCCAAAGGCCGTCCCTTGCTACCAGGTCTTTGCTGTTCAAACCCAATACACCCAGATACATGCATCTCACTGAACCAATCTTTTCTTTATAAAATAAGAAGTTTTTGAAAGAATGTACACCTGCTACAGATAGTTTTCTATGAGAAAGTAATATGAAGCTGTTAGAAAAACCAGAAAACAATGTTTAGTGGTAAAAGTTTGTCTACATAGACATAAGTAATACATAAGACATAAGTACATATTGGAGTAAAAAAAGAAAAAAAAGTTTCTTATCAATTACAGAATAAGTAGTGGCAAGCAATAAAAATATCAATAAAATAAGTAGTGAAAGATTTAAATTACAAGAAAATTAAGTTCTATTTGCAGTTTTGAACATTTCAGAAAAAACAGATTTTCAAGTTTTAGACAGTTAACTGTTGCTGTAATCCCTTGTACTGATAGTGTAAATACAATCATAATGGCAATATTGGTAATCACAAGTCTAATGACTAAGAGAAATTTTAAATTTCACCTTTTCCTCAGGTAAGCTCCCTTGGACTAAGATGGAGAGTCCTCTGTACTTAGTATATAGCACAAAAGGAGCCTGATCATGCTTGAATGAGAGAGTTACATTGACTTGAATAGGAGCAAGATTGCTCCATCAATCTAGATTTTCTTTCTTCTCCTTCTTCTTTTGTTTCAGATTGGTAGCTCTGGCTTGACCTGTCAGTCAAAACCTTGCTAGATGAGATTCAATGCCACATTCATATTTTCAATGACATTAAGGATTTATATTATATGTATGGTTACTTTTCACTTACAATTTAACAGCAACAGACCTTTAACACCTGAGTGCTGAACTAACCTGATTGCTTCCTCATATTAGGAGTACAACTTGGGCTTACATTTTTGCATAGAGAATGAATGTTTTTAAAATGTGCATAAATTCACCTTTTATCCTTAATATATTTTATAAATGACTTACAAAACATTTGATTATGGTTAACTGAGGGAAAAATTACTGCTGCTTACCTTTTGTTTGGACTTGTTGCATTAATTGTTTTTGATTTTGATGATTAGCTCTTATCAGCTACCTGCTTCTGCAAAGCACATGATCTTTGAGGTGTTTTTCACAATATTTTCAGCTAGCAAGAAAAAAATAGAGCTTACTTTAGGGAAAAGCTCAACTCTGAAGGTTTTAACAGAATGATCTGAGTGAGGGACCTTTATTTTGGATTCCATTCAATTTAATTCTGACTTAGAATTAAAAAGCATCTACATATTACTGATCTTGGACTGTCCAGAATAAAGGAAAACCCTCCAAGCTGGGTTGGATTCATTGCATTGCTTAAACAGTGCATCTTGAAAATTTCATTGTACTTTAAAAGAAAAATAATTGTCAGTCTACCATTTTTTTTCTGTCTTACCTGTGCTCCCTGTGAGGTCAGTTGATTTTTACATCACCAGTAAACATGTTTTCTGTACTGGCATGTTTTCTAATAAATCAGATGTCTATAAGTCAGGCTGAGTCAAGGTATAGTCCTTCTCTCAAAACATTTTGTATAGGAAGTAATGTAACAGTTTTCAGCCTAACTGGTAAATACTTATTTAAGACTCTCAAGCAATAAAATGTATAATTAGATAAGTGCTAAATAATTATTTAAATTATTGACTATTGCAATATTCCAGTAGTCTGCAGTTGACCCTACCAGGCTATGTGGTGACCCTGTTAGTTATCAGACTAAACGCAAGGCTGAAGATGTGCATTTCTGCAGCTTTAGTTTCACAGGTATTATGATCATATAGTCTAACATTTTTTTCTGACTTTAAAATTCATTGTTGTGTAAATTGCTTTCACCACAATCTATCTTTGGTTTTCTGAAGAAATGCAGAAGTGTATAAAATGGTATTTCATATACTTTACTAGTGCAACACACAGGATATTTACTCTGGGTTTTAAAACATTTATTGAAAGCATTTGGTATTTTCAGTCTTGTCTCCTGAATACAGTGATCTTCTAAGCTGTTCCCTTAAGCAGTATCAGTATGTCCAAAACCTTACAGGAAATGTAATTTTAGCCTTGCACTCATTGACATCTCTCACTTTTCTTTCTGTTCACTTTAGTCTTCTTATTCATCTGGGCTTTCATTTTCAAATTCTCACTGTGGCATTTACTGTGATCACTGACTCCACCATCCTGATTCTTTTATTCTCACTTTTATTCTCATTCAATCTTTCAAAACTGTTACATTATACACTAAATTACAATTTATAATTATGATATTCTTGAAAGCTTCTTACTATATTTATTTATCTTCCCCCACTTTTGATATTCTACACCTCATAAAATTACTTCTCAATATATTTGTTTTTTCTCTCTTTTTGAGCATTAAATCAAGATTTCTTTCTTTTCTTTCAAGCATGTTGTTTTGTTCTTACTCAAGAGAGTCAGGAATTTACATATTTCTCTTTGTATTTAATGAAGACATTTATTTCTTTCATTGATACATTCTTTTTATTGTTTTGGGCAATAATTTGAATGAAAATGTGTGTGCAGGCATAATAGTGAATATAGAGATATACATTAGGGGATTTGTTCTTTGCAGTGTTAAACTTTGCAAAAGATGGTGTAGTCTACCCACGACAAAACACTTCATACAAATTTCATGGTTTGGGTCTGATCTCTGAATATTCTGTCTCTCCTCTCTTATCTGACAGAGACTGTGTGTGTTCTCTGGCTCTTCACTTCTGCACCCTTTTCTGAAATTCAGAAGGAAGGTTGGAGAAATTTGAATATCATTCTAGTCTATCTTAACATCAAACTATTATTAAAACTTTATTGTGAGAAACTGTAGGTTCTGTAGGAAACTGGGGAAGTCACTACATCAGGTCACAGGACTAAAGAATTTTCAGCAATTGGTAATACTGCTACCACTCAGTTTGTCTAGTTATTAGTTCATCAAGTAAAACACTTACTAAAGATCCTCCTTCAAACATTTGTGGAAGTAGTTCTCATGTCCTTCTGTTTCTCCATTCTCTTATTCCTCTGCTTCAAGAAAACACACTGAAAGTTCAGACTCAACAGGATGATACAGCAATCAGTAACCTACAGAAGACGACGGAGGGTCACAGACCAATACCCGTGTTGCATCCCTCCCAAAAATATCATCAAGGTGTGTTAATTTTGTAACCTACTCATACCTACCCAGCTACATCTGTATCAATAAATAGAGCAGATCCATTTTTTAGCCTCAGTCTGAATGGTATGGCATAGATCACATCCATATATAGAAATCCTCCTCTTGCTGGGTATCTCACACTAAAGTGGATTCCAACTATTAATTTCCTTTAGTTTGTTCGTGTACTAATAGATGTTGCAAACCTCTGGCAAGTAGGGAGAGTAAGAGAACATGTTGCAATGCAACTGAGGTGCACAGAAGTAGGATGCCCAAAAACTTTTCCCCAGAAGGATCAGTGATGAGAGGATTCTGGAAATGAGCACCTGAAGAGAAGGAGAAACTGCATCTTCTGCTGAGATTACCTGTTGCCTTTTGTTGTGACACTTTTTAATGTGTGCATAAACTGACTACAGGGCTTACAATTTCTACCCCAAGGTCTTCAGAGTGCATATTGTTAAGAAAGTGAAGTTTGGGATTAGAGCACCTTTTCCCTGAAACACAATTCTCTCACTAGATTAAGTAGAAATGTCTGAGAAAGATTCAGAAGACTGTTCTGTCCTTATATAACTATTAGATCTTTCTTCCTGTGCAACAGTTTGGTGGGAGAGGTTTAAACATCATGTGGTAGCGGAATCCATTCCTTTATGTTAACCAATTCACTCAGTATGAATCTCAGTATTTGCAGACAGCAAGCTTATCTAACCATAATTCTAAGCTAATACCCTGAAAAATAAATTTAGAATTCTTTAGGTGCTCCTGCATATTTTATCCTTAAAAGGATATCCAAGAATTATCAATCCCAGCCATTTTGGTTGGCACTCCTCTGGAGAATAACGCAGACTGGAAAATGAATGCTTCTGCCCGCACAAGTCACCAAAAGCAATGACTTTTTGCTGCTTTTTTCCAGCTCTGATCTCAACCCAGTTCACATAGCTGTCCACCTGGATTTCCTCCAGGACATATTTGTACTTCTGAATGCTGTATTTCTGAAACTGTTTCATGTGTTGTTCCTTAACTAAGGAATAAATAGGAAGTCTGAAATCAACTTGCTCCATCTTTGTCTCAAGTTTCCCCCTTTGCAAGGAACCTTGCACACTGCCTTGTAATCTTCCCATCACAGCTCATTTGCTTGGAATTGCTACATGTGCTGTGCAGTGCTTTCTTTCACACCTCAAGAAGTGCCCCAAGGAGGGGGACAGGGAATATTCAACAGTCCTCATGAAGCCTGGGCAGACACTGAGGTATTTCAATGGTGAAACTACGTTAAGAGAAGATTCAGTGGGGAAGGAGATTTTAAGTGAGACCTTATGCATGAGAAACACTGAATGGAAGGGATTATAAAAGAAAACGAGATTTTTATGC
>WBMV01001601.1:0-34969 GCA_013396655.1 Campylorhamphus procurvoides | reverse complement strand
GCAGGGGTGTAACTTAATGGTTCAAAAGCAGGAAGTTTTCCTCGGAGCTGGCTCTCATTGGCCCTGCTCTATAGGATGGAGGGAAACTTCCAGAGGCTTCCAACAGAAGCCAATCTTCCTCTTATATAAAAAAACCCAACCAAACCCTAACCAGATAAACCCACGACAGATGGTAATCTAGGTGTACTCATATTTTTTGAATGTGTGACTCTAGAGATGTAACTCTGAATAGAAGACAGCTACAATTCAGAGAAACAAAACAAAAGAAACTAAAAAAGGAATATTTACCCAGCTTAAGGCAATAAATAGTTATCAGGAAGAAAAAGTTGTTATTTCTGAGAGAAAATATTTCAAGCTTACACTTCATAAGAAGGTCATTTGGGTTAGCTACAACAAGATAATCAAGGAATCCAATTAGCTCTGTATAGAAGTTACCAAACTCTTCTCGTCAAAGAACATTTAGCCTACAGCAGAAGCAAACAAAGTTCTATTAAATTGCATCCATTAAAGAGAATAGTTGTATACTGCTAATAAGAGAAGGCTAAAAAATCAGTGAGAGAGTACTAAAGAGAAAATAAATTACAATCATTTGTCAGATCAATCCAAGTAGTTGATAATAATTAAAGAAATAAAATAATTGTATTTTATTCACTGATTAGATTCATATACTTTAACTTTGTAAAAACAAGTGAAATCTGATGTGAATCCAGTAATCCTTCACAAAGGAAACACTAACTCACTCCTAGTCGCTAACTCACTCCTAAGAGATTTCTTCATATAGGAGAAGGCAGTAAATTTGTTTTGGAGGGTGACCTAGGGCCAGCTAACTTTTGGGATCAATGGAAGAATAAAGTTCCAAAGTCAAGGAGTCAGAGAAAATACCACCCAGAACTGGATTTTCCAGAAAGATCCAAAGTGAATTCGAAGGTATGTGTTTGCTGAACAAACTTAATGAGTTATTTATATATACAGTCTTACAAATATTACAGATTCAGATGAAAGTAACACAGTCCAAAATCCATATGTTACAATTAAAAGTGATTACCAGATATTAAAAACAGTTACTGTGTTATGTCTACAGTCTCAAACCTTGCTACAAATTATTATATAGTACAAATTATTTTCAAAGTAGCTTGTTTTTTAACATCAACAGCAACAAAACCTTCAGAATTTCATTGTCCTATTTTCAATTAACTACTTGATTTAAAGTAATACTGAGATCCCAGAGATCAATTCTGTTAAGTGTTCAGGGAAAAAACCACACATGAAAAAATCATATATTTTTATAAACAAGTTAATTTTTCAGGCAACATTAACTGCAAGATTGTATTATTTATGGATAAATTTACTCCATATTCTGCTAACAGTCTTGATCTCTTGCTTTTAAAATGAGAGTGTCTTCCTTCTTTTTCTTTTAAATCATCTGACCACTACTATATGGAAATAACCACTTTTGCTAATTACTTCGTTGAGAAAAAAAATTATAGAGAAAATCAAGATGAATGAGGCACTGTGCTTTGCACAAATCAGACAGACAAGCTGTCAGCGCTGCCTAACTCATCCTTAGAAAAATTCCCTTTCCCCAAGGAAGTTGTCAGGAAAATGGAGGTCCTTGTCATTTCTCTGCTTGCAATTTGGGACTTTCCTTTCACACCTAGTTTATTTCTAGAATCTTTTGACACTATTCTTGCAATTAAGTGACAAAATAATTTTTTTTCTTATTCCATCTTTAAGCTGGCATCTATACCTCTCCAGTGCTATACATATGGGGTAGGACATGTCTAAGAGAGGTGTTTCTTGCTATTTTATTCAGTCTCTGAAGTACATGTGTCCCACAGATATGTCAAGCAGGTAGCTCTGCGTCAGCCTCAAGTGACTGGGAAAATTACCAGTGCTTGAATACCCCTGGGAGACTCATCAGTGTTGGAGTGCCCTTGAGAGCAGCAGGAATGTGCATGGTGTCAGTGTGGGAGCTTGTTCCCTGCAAGCTTGTCGAACAGACCCACTTCTCCAATGGTTTCTGCACAGGCAGCTTTATGCTATTGGATACTAGAAGTGGAGAAGTTTGTGGAGTGTGTTAGAACCTCAAACTCAATGGGACCACTTGATACTGAAAAGTGATGTTAATAATTAGCTAATGTATGATATACCCATATATATGTGGCTATAACATAGAGACCTAACCAAAAAATGTCTAAGCTTGCTCAGACACATTTGCAAAATATATGGAAATAGATGCAAAGCTGCAACGGAGGTTAGCATTCATAATTTATTTACATTTTTTCTTTTTTTTTTTCGCAAATAACCTTAAATTTCATCAAGCAGCAGCCCACGTTTCCCTAAATTCCCTTAAATTCTCCTAAATTCCCTTAAGATTATGGAGAAATTAGAGGTTATTTTTAAAGCGAGGTCAATAGCAGAACTAAAAGAAAAAAAAAGTTTCACAATGTACTGAAGAAACATGTGAATGTAGAAAAAGAGATTTAATGAGTTATACAGATTTTGTTAGTATATGGCAGTAAATTCTACCTTAAAGCTGCACTAATTTTTACAATCTGTTGCATATAAACATATGTGTTTAAACATGTGAGTTCTGTGATATACAGGACAACAAATTTGCTGGTCATAGGCACAAATGTTGACAGTTAGCAAGTGTTATAGTAGAACTCACTTTTTAAATGAAAAATTTGTTCCCCATGTAACTAAATTGAGCAATATATACACAGTAGATTGCATAAAGCTGAGCTTGGCACAGCCTTATCAAGAGGATTTACAAAAGCATTCCAATTTAACAATGTAACCTTTGTTTTTACACTAATTCAAAACTAGTATGCCACACTTGTTCAAGATAAAAGAGAAATATGGACACCTGGGTAATTTATGTAAGGAGCTCAACCTTAGAGAGTGACAAAGAAACTGTCCACAGATGGAAAGAGGAAATACAAAGACAGAATTTAGAAAAAAAAATCAATAACTCACACCAAAAGGCCAGAATTTTATGTAATGTAAGAGACAGTTTTACTTACAAGTTGCCTATATGGAGACATTTGGAAAATATTGGTCTGAGTTAAGAAAATAAGTACAACCACATTAAAATATATTTGTTGAACTGAAATAATATGTGAGCACACACTTAAGGTGGTAGTAGTTAGGTTATTCTACCCTCAAAGGGAAGTAAACTAAATCAAAGACAAGCCATGATGGCTTCAGTTACCATATGTCAGCAGTTTGTATATATACATGGCCAAAAAGGTCATCTCAGGGCTTAGGTAAGAAGCACAGGCTAAGTTAACCACATAAAAAGTTACTGTGGATCCTCAATAAATTGTGTGTGTGTGTCTATGACATATAATTCTCAAAAAAAATGTTCAAGGGAATTCAGGGTTTTTTTAACTAATCCAGTTGTAATATTTGTGTTCTTTTTTTGGCAAGCATTACTATTAAAAGGTACTAGCCAAAGCAAGCTGTATAGATTCACTTAACTAAAAGCCATTAAACTATTACGAATTTACAAATGGATCAAAAATAGAATATTATTTGTTCCCTTAGGGTGTGCAAACCAACTCAGATGGACTAGTCAGGGGACCCATTTTTTTAAGTTTCAACATACATTCTCCTATTTCCCTCAACCCCACCATTTCCTGACGCCTAAAATTCATTACAATATATGGAGATAACATCCAGGTGAAGCCATATATGATGTTTTTTTTTTTTTTAACAGGCTTTTGTATGCTATGAATATGTTTAGTGAATATAACATGATAAATTATATGATACAATATGACATTATTTATAGGACATAATGGATAGGATAGGATATCGTGGATTTTTTTTCTTTTTTTGCAATCAGCATGAGTATACCTCAAACTGAAAGAAAAAAACGACAAGTAGAAGTATTAGTGACCTATCCTGTTTGTTAGCAGTAACTTGGACCTGCAAACTGAGCACATCAGCTTATTGGTTTTAGGTAGATCAATGCTGAAACAGTGAACAGTGACTTCTATATCATCAGAATTTTAATTCTTTTTCCTCTTTTTCTAATGGAACACTTCACCCCTCTGAGTTACCAAATGAAACTGTCTGTGGGTTCAGGAAGACAATGGTCTGTAATCTGGCTAAAGTGAGAAAGATTTAATTATCAATAATAGAGCTGAAAGCACAGGTTTTTCTACACCACTTTGTTGCAAGCAGTTGATTCAGAAGCTGAACTGTTCCTTTAATTTGTGCCAGCTGCTAACCTGGAGCCATTATTGCAATCAGAAATCTCGGTGGCACGTTGGCCATGCTTCCCCTTTCCACTGGTGATAATAATTGTAGGTGTAAGAAGGTTCATTATTATCTTTCTCTGCAACAAGGACTCTCGACCCAAGTCAAAATTACAGTACCAACTTTGTGGATTGCTATTCAAAGGTCTCAGATCAAAGACAACAAATGAACATAGGGCATATCAGAATATATGTTTTATAATTTAGAAGAGCATTATGTAAAATAAAAATATTTATTCAAAAAACATCCATGCATTTCTGAAAAAAACAAAATCTTCCTACTCTCAGATGGCTGAAATATTTTCTAAGCTATTAGATATTCTTATACATCTGGAAAACAATTAGGTGATCAGTTTTAAGCTATGCAAATCAACCATTTATATACTAAATATTATGATGTGAGAAGGTTGCTGTAATGACCTGGGCAGAAGGGAAGACTATCTAGAGAGGCTAACATATCCTGTAAAATGTGGGACTTATGGTCACAATCCTTGAGCACATCTGGAAAATCTGTCTAGGAAACCAGGCAAATCACATTATCCATCCTACTTTTCATTTGTAGGAATCATTGCTCCACTATTCATACAAGATTCCTTCCAGAATCATGAATGAAAGAAATGCCCCGAAGTCCCTCCACATCCACCTGGGGTGTGCAGGCATAAGCAATGCTAGTCTGATAATTCCCCTGACAGCCTTTGCCATCATTATATTGCTGGGAATGTGGCCTAAAGTTAGAGTATCTGTAAACTTATACTTCAGTTTCAGATGATGGGTTCAGTACCAGAAGAAGTCATTGTTTTGTCTTTCTCATCTCATAAGCCATATGAGGAAAAGCCAAAATCCTGCCTCAATTAATTCAGACTAAACTTTTTCAAAACAGGTAAATAGCTCAGTGAACAGATTAGAAAACTGGAACAGAGATAAGCACTTATGATGTCAATGGCCAAGGTTCAGTCAGTATACTAAACAATATGGCTTCAAATTCAATATTGTGCTCCAGATTTTATGAAAAACAAGGGCTTATCTGCAGCCTCAGATTCAGGTGAAGTACTTGCTTAGTTCACCTTTTGATTAAAGTGGAAAATGACAGGGAAGCACAATATGTTTCAAGCAACTTGACTGTGTATTTGTTTTTACTTAACTGTTGCACTAGAGACTATTTTGTACTCAAAGCCACCCATTCATGATAAATCTGGTAATAACAGTGATATTTTCTTTGCCAATCACCACATTTTCTTACAAAAGTTCTGTGACAGAAACATATTTACAGCCCCACCTGCAGCATTATAAAGCTAAAAAATTCTTGTCTAAATCAGGTAAATTATTGTATCTACTCAACCTTTTGTATCTATGTACCTACTCAACACAGGCAAATAACTCCAAAATGTACAGACATATTTCAAACCCATTATCACAATCTTGACAGTTCTCTCACCATACTACATTTATTCTTGTGACCAAGCATACTGGATCACTATATTTCAGCATAACAGACCAGATCTCTCATGGAAGTCATGATTCTTTACAAGTCTGCAATGCATAGATTGCTTTCATAGCAGAAAGTACAAGGAAATATATATTAAATTAGACCAGAATTCTCATTTAATATATTAATTATGACCTGCTTATTTTATATAACATGAATCAGTGCAAACTTAATTTTATTTTCAAATTAGGAAGAGTTTTGATAAATAAATGTCTTGATTTCACACAAAGTTTTCAAAAATTAGACAAATATACTTTGATTTTCTTGCATGATTTTATGTTTTTTCCTTAAGACTGTTTTTCGCAGGCAGTCTGGGGTTTGTGGGACAAGTATAATGCATATTTTAAGGAAGAAGAATAATTTTAAAAACATCTCAATTTAAATGCATCTATCAGAAGACTCAAAAAATACATTTGTAGTATGTAATGTATAATCTAAGCTAGAGACCTCAATTACGCATACTGTTGAACCATTAAACTATAGCATTAATCCACATTTTTTTCATATTAAACCTGCCTCTACAGTTTACATTCTGAGTAATGAGGAAATCAAGATCAATGTATTGACAAAAATGCTGGGAAAAATTTTAAACATTTTCTTTACTGTTATTCAAGGTAATACAAGAGCTGAAAAAAATTGCTTTATTGCTAATATATTCCTCATTTTTTTTTGTGCACTTGTTCTATCTTGTATATTTATAAAACCTTACTAAAAATTTTGTATACTCTTAGTATTTCCTTCAGTGAATTTCCATATGAACACAATCTCACTATCAAGAAAGGAAGCATGTGTTACTTCTGTTGTCTGAACAAGGAACTGTGACTTATTTCAGAAACAGGTTGCTGCAACAGTAAGCTCCAGTACACCAGATTCAGGTGGACCACCCACTGAGCATATGAAATGTTCAGATGCCGTGGGTTTACCAGTGTACAGCCTGCTTACTGACGCATTCACTTGTGGTATGGCTTTGGACTTCACAAAATAGAAGAAAAATTTAGAAAACTGAATAGAAAGCTAGCAAATTAACTGTGCTAAGTATTCCCAAGTGCTGAAGCTTGATCATTACTTACATAAATTGTTAAAGTCATCCCAAGTTTGGGATTGCCTATGTTAGTGTTTTGGTGTGGATGAGGAGCAAAATTTTAATTCCTGACTGACATTCATGTTCATGGGACCAGGCTAGAATGAGTCTGCACCAATGTGCAGGAGTACAGGGAATGAGGATGTGAGACACTGAGCATGACTGATTACACTTCAAGATTCTGCCTAACGTACTGCCTGAACCCTTAAAGAGACAGTGACTTTTTGGGCTTGGAAGGCTATCATTCTCCCAAATAATGCCCAGTTGTGGATCAAGAGATAGGCTATTCACTGTCTTCTGCTAGATTGTTTGGCCACTGTGTTTTGGAGCAGCCTTAATTATACTTCTCTTCTCTGCAAGTTACATACAGGAACAGAAAGGTATCAAGCATTTTTGACATACTGAAACTGAAGTGGGACAAGGTCTCATTTGAGTTAAACCAAAGCACAGGGTTATCTGAGTTCTTCATGACTTGAATATAGTACAAAGTCCTTCAAAAAACCTATTTTTTTGAAAAAGGGGGAGAAAAGTAAATCAAACAAGTTGCCACAATCTGATAGCATTTTTGTAATGTAAAGAAAACTGATTTCACCCTTCCCAAGATGACACCCTAGGATACGATGCTGTTGCTACAGCCAAAAACCCAGCCTACTCCAAACCAGAACAAAAACACAAACCAAACCAAACCAAAAAAAGTTAAAAATCACAGAGTAGAATTAGAATGGAGGATCAGGAGAAGACACCAAGACAGCTGTCAGCAGAGGGTTGCATTTCCAAGGAATGGGCACTGGCAAAGCAGGAAGAGGCACATGAGAGAGGCATGCAGCTCTCACAGCCTTTTTATGGTAAGAAATCATCTTTTGCTCATGTCCTTGAAGAAAGCACACAAATCTCTATTGCTGAGTACTACATCCAGCTTGGAACTCATACCCAGTCTATTGCAACTTTCCATGTTGGCTGATAGCCATATTGAATGTAAACTGGTATATGAAGCAACTTGGAAATTGATGAAAAAAAGAAAATTAAATAAATCATAAGGTTTCTCATGAAACCTTCATGAGCATTCTCCTTCAATCTTGCTTTGATATATCTTCATCCCTTAGATACTAGATATTATTTTGGGTTTTTTGGCTTTCATGGTGTGGTTACAGATGAGGATAAATTAAGCTTTCTTTTTTTTTTCCTCAGGTGATAGTTTTCCCTCTTTATAATTCTCCATAATTCTGTGTTTGACTTCTTTTATTTACCCTCTCTAGTTTATGCTGGCCCCTGAATTCTTGATTTTCTAGGTATTATTGCATGAGAGGACGATTGCAACTCTAGGATTGAAATTAATTTTTTGTCTCCATGTCTATCATGCTTGAGAATTCAATTACATTTAGGGATCATAAAAACCATAACAGCATAAACTGAATATTCAAAAATGTAATTACTTAATTGTTCAATAACATCTGACCCATAAGTATCAGAGTACAGCAAAATAACAAAGGACACAAAAAAAAACACAATAAGGCATAAAATATATCTCTCAATAGTATTCTCACAGAAAGCAACGGAAAATGGTTTACTTTTATGATAAACAGGGCAAAAGATTCAGCCACAAAACTCTACAGAGGGGAAAAAACTTTCAAATAGCAGTGTTAATTGAGGAGAAGCCTGATATTTTGACACAGCAAATGGTAGGGGTGGAGGAGAAACAGGTCAGAAGCCAAACATAAATTATGAGAGGGGCATAAACATGAACCAGATTTCACAAATAGAAAGGGGAAAAGGTTTGAAGAGCCTTTAATGTTAACAATAAAATTTTGAAGTTGATTCTCAGCTTTAGAAGTAGTCAATGCAGTTGACTAAGTAAAGGGTAATATGAGAGCAGCAAAAACACCCCAACAATAAATTAAAAGAGGCAGAATTTTGAACATATCACAAGCAGAAGGTCAAAGGATTAGAAATACCAGTTCATCATTGTTAGAAATAACTGTGGTCTGATAGAGAACCCTGCCCAAAATTTTCTAAACAAATGTAAAAATAGACTATAAATAGGGTAGTTATTATTCATCCCATAGTTACACAGAGCACACCTGTGCCTTTTTCATAACTGAGATTGAGATATTTTGACAATGATTTTAACTGAATGTTCTTACTTTACATTGTCAGTGATCTGCCAATTGGAGCAGCTTTGCTTTTCATCAATAGAAAGATCAGAATTATTTGAGAATTAATATATTGGGAAAACCTGGTGCTCAAATGTATATATATATACTTGGCTCAAATGTCCAGATTTCAGAAGCATTTAGGTACCATTTACTGCATACACGTTTCTAAATTGTTTTTCTCCCACATGCAGAGGGAATTATTAAAAAGGGTGAAAGAAGCCTAAAGAGATTATCTAGCCTCTCTTCCCTAAAAAAAAAGATAGTTTTATACCTGTGTACTGAGGTGATGAAGACCCCAAACCCTCATTGTCTATGCCAATGTCTACCCCTACCTCCATTATTCTTAGGATTTTCAAGGTTCTCTTCACATCCAACATTATATCTTGATGAAATGTAGACCTATTACTCTTCATGTTACATGTTAGAGACATGGCAAACAGACTAATCTTTCTTTTCACAATGGTCCTTGCATGCTTGAAGACAACATGTTTGCTTTCTGTCTTTCATTCTCTAGATTCAGCAACTCCAATTCTTAAGCATGAAAGAGAGCACTGTTTGCTTCAATGGAACAGAGTAGGGGCTCTCCCATACTTTGAATTAAACTTTAGTCATTGATTGACACAAAGCCCAGTCAAGAATGCTGCAAACAACAGGAAAATAAATCAGTTTGGTAAATTCATGGTGAGACAGGTTACATCTTCAGTTTATGTCACTCAAGAAATTAGAAGAAGAGGACAAAGACCTCTCAAAAATATATAAATGCACGAGAGATAAGAACTCTGGAATGCTCCTCAGCAAGGTATGAGCACCTAGTGGTTGGAAGAGAAGGTTTAATCCTGGCTCTGCCTCTGCCAATCTCTTACACAGAGATGGCAATCTGAAGGTTGCAGCACACTATTCTTCACCACTTTGCAAATCATTCCATCTCCTTATTATCTCCAATTTTACTTATCCACATGGACCTGACCATAATTTAGACAGAGAGAAGCAAAATTTGAACACACAACCTTAATGTATATAGATAAAAAGGATGTGTCCCTTCTAGAAACTCATTCCCTGTTCTCAGTGACTGAGGTTCTGAAACCCTTGCCTTTGGTTTAGGAGGTCAGAATACCAAGAAACCGGGCTCATTCCTGATCTCTGCAAGAAAATAACTGTCAGCAAATTGGTCAGTTCTGTCCAACAACATCTTTACTCCAATGTCAAAGACTGCCAGCTCAAAAAGAAAAACAAAACAAAAAAACTGATTTTAGCAGAACATCAGCAACAGGAGCAAAAATGTTAACCTGTCCTTCTTGAATTTTGTGCATCAATGTATTTACTGCCGTATAAAACATGAATTGGAAAGTTTTCATGTTTCCTTGGACTGCACAGAAATATGCCATAGAATTAAGTGAAAGCATAATTTCAAGAGCATAAAATTTAAGTTCAGTGTATTCCAGAACATTTGTGACCCTAATTGTAACAGACTCCCTACAATAGGTTTTCCACATTATCTCTGGGATGCAGTGAACATACTTGTCAAACAGATGATGATCCTATGTCCTAATGGAAACATCTTTCTTAAGCATATTGTAGCTTTTATTTTTTTACAATAAACATTTGTCCTAAACAATAGCACTTATGTGAAATACAGTGTCTGCAAGGGCCTTGGGAGCTGCATCTTGGGAGCAGAGACTCAGGTACAGCAGTATGTTCTGTCAATCCTGAATGCATTGTTAGTGCTATAATAATCTCTTCTCTACCCTGCATAATACTTATGCAGAGCTTAAAGCTATGTACCTTTCTGTAGTGTAGTTCAAGCTTAGAGTGATTTATCCCATTTGACATGAACACTTGAAAAATGTAGTCTATCATAGTAATTCTGACACAACCTTAACTCTAATGGCAATAGCAGATATCATTTGATTACAGTATCCCCTGCTTATAACACTGCCATGGTAATTAAAGCATGTCAGAACTACAAAACAAGGATAGTAAAGATTCATTTTATGGCAGAGACATTAACCAGATTTTTAAAGCACAATCTGCTATGGTATTAAAAATGGAAAATTATGTTCCAAGTCATAATGATTTAGTCCTGAATTGCAGAAATTGTTGAAAATCCTAAATATGATGGCAATTTCTACTTGTCTTAACCATAACACACTCACAGAAGTGCTATGACAAATACATTTAAATACCTTTAATACTGAAAAAACCTGGAAAGGCAATTAGCAGTAATAAAATTTGTATTGAATTTGGATAAATTTTAGACAATTAGCCTTCTTCTAAATGCAATTTCTGGCCAATAAATCCATAGGGACACATGACTTATCCACATTTATTACTCATTAGAGCAGAGTAATTCCTGTCATGGCTGAATATCAAGGGATTTATCATCATAAATTCAGATCAGCTAATGGACTGAGTAGTCCTTTTCTCCCAAGAACAAATCCCTAGGTAAAAGATATGAAATATAAATTGACTGTAGCAAAAAGAAATGCATAGAAATAATATGCATAGTAGATATATACAGTTATTATCCTCAGTAGACATATACATATACATATTGTGAATGTGTGTACTGCATATTGGTAATGTATTTGGAAAGATTTACTAATGGGGTCTTCTCTTACATTTTACATATCACAGACAAAACTTGTGTATGCCCTCTTATCAATAAGCTCATCTCCAAAAGTTTCTTGACAAATATGCTCTATGAACAGAATTTTATCACTCCCCTCTCAGGCAAAGCGTCTTTCCTCTCTAGAATAAAGGTACAATAGTTTTGATCTATGTTTTTTTCTATATCTTACAGTCCTTGCTTCTCCAATGTGTTCTTCAAAATAATGTAAACAAAGAAACTACTGAAATATTTTTATGATTAAAAAGAGAGTTCAGCAGACCAAAAGATTCAGAAGTTTGAAGACAGCAGCCTGTGCTTGATTTCTTAAAAAGGTAACTTCTATCGAGAAGGAATTTTTCAATATAAATCAGTATGATCTCCCTCAAGCATGAGTCACATTGGAGCTGAACACAAATCTGAACAGTTTCAGGTGGAGAAAGAATGAAAAAATATAGCTGCTGAATTGCTAATTTCGTTTCACCCATCCTCACATTTTTCTGCATTAACATTAAGGAAAAAAACAACTAAGAGATCTGAGACAGTTTGCTTTAGTCTTTTCCCACTGTAATGAAGTCCTCCGAAATTCTATTTCCATTTTCCAGAGGTTATGACTGATGAATTTCACAAAGATTCTAAACAAGATTCATGATGTGATCTGATATTTCTTTAAACCATTTCTATGTCTTCTTATGAACTTACCTTCTTCTGATCTTAATCTGATCTAATTTCTGATAATTAGAAAATTCTGTGTAGTTTAAGATTCTTGATTTCATTGGTTTTGTGCCTACTCCTTCATGTGTAAATATCCCTTTTTTAAACTAAGTTGCTGCATTTAATTTCATGAGTATTGAAAGGGAATAGATGCAATCTTCTCTGTACAAGTTAGACAAATTCTTGTTTTCATAGACCTGGAAAGCACATTTGAATAAAACTGAATGCCCTGTCCTACTGTGCTCTGGTTTTTATTGTGGGTCTTTTGTGAAGTGTGCAGTCTGGATGATAATGGATTAAAAGCAAACCTAAATATACACTCCTGAGAACAACTAATATATTCTATCAATAGCAAACTTCCAGCCTGTGAGACCAGACTAGAGGTAGCCCAAACTTAATTGCACTAAAGGCCATCAGGTCCTTACAAGCAGCCTTGCCGGTCTCCATTCTAATCCATACTGCATTTCTCATCTTTTTAAAACATGTATAGTTCTGTCTGCTGTTCTCTACACCTTCTTCAGTGAAATCATTTTCCTGGAAACGCGTATGTCCTCAGGTTTCCTGTGACAATGCAAAAGAATTCCATCTGCATCTTACTATTAATCATGCTGTTTTTCCTATATAATAACCTAATCAAGTCCTGTATTGATGATGCCTTGCAAAATTACTATCAGAAACCATCATTAACAATCTGTTTTTACCTATGGCATTAAAGGATGTATTTAAAAAGACTGGTCTCAAAATGTGTCCATAGGTTATTCATGGCATTGTTTTTTTTCCAAGCTAGTAATTCCCTTTGCAGCATAATCCATTATCACCTCCCACTTAGCTCTTCTTATCCACTTTAAAAGTTCTTGTACTAGCCCCATATTATCAAATTCAATTGGTAATTTCCCTTGTGGCACTCTATCAAATGCTTTAGTGAAATCTAGACTGACTACACAGAACACATTTCCTCTGTCAACTTCCATTTAAACCCCAGGGTAGCAGGGTTAATCTGACATGATCTACCTTTGACAAAGATGTTTTGCATTTCACCTTGTTTTTATTTATCTCCTTACATTTATTCTTATTCATTTTTTACACACACATATATGTAAATCTGAAAAGCTTTGCATATTATTAAGGTCAGACTATTAATCTTTTTAACTTCTAACATAGTGCTTACTCTATATTAAAAAAAAATCATTTTAAAGTTAATGCACTTATTGAACACTTTGACTTGCTTAACATGCAATGCCAGATCTTTCAGAATTCTGATACAGAGATTGATGAAACTGAAGGTAAAGTAAAATGAGATGAAACAATTTCTTTACCCAACCCTTCCTTAATCGTATAATTACCTTCACTGAAAAATTATTTCACGTTTATTTAATCCAATGAATAATCTACACCATCTTTAATCTTAATCACAATCTCCTGTATGTCCCTTGGTCTCTGACAGCCCTAGGAACTGTATAAGAAACATCACTCCAGAGCTTCACTGGCAGAATAGACAGCCAGGTCCAAACCAAGAGTTAACATACATGGCATAAATAACATCACAGGCGCATAAATTTAGACAATATATTAATTAAACTATATCTTCTAGTAGTAATTTCTGCAAAATTATATATTTGTAATCATGACTGGTATTAATATCTAATTTGTCTTCATGCCTTGTATGGTAAAGAGTCATCTTCAAAAGAACATTAGCCCACATATGGGGCCTAGTGGAAGGAAAATAGATAAAGTCAATGTTGACACATTGGCTTCAGGTGATTATGAATTTGCCATACTTCTCTGTAGGCTGTTACAGCTTCTAAACATATTAAAAACATAAATCTTAAATTTAGCTGGCATTTTAATAGTTTTAGCTTTCAACAGATAAAGATCCTTAGTGTGCATTCATCTATTCTTTTCTGTTGCTTTTCCAAACTCAAGTACTTTGGGGATACCTTGAAGCATTGAGTGTCAAAATTAATTGAGTTATACCAATGTTAAAAACTGTGAAGAATTAATAATTTCAACAAAATTGCATAATAATTTTATGACAATGAAATGTATTTCATGCATTTGTAGAAATCAAAAGGAGCTGCTTCAAAACAAGTTGCACTGTGTATACAATAGAACATATTGTCATAACTAGGCAAAATCTATTACTAATACCAGTAGCAATTACAGTAATAAATGTTTCTTTAAATGCAGTAACAAGTGTGTCCTCATAAGACACATATATTGAGATTCTGCTTTCCCAGATCAAAAAGTTGTTAAAACATCCAGCATAGAACTTTCATGCCTGAGTAGGCTTTTGGTGAAGCTGAGAAAGTTGAGATAAAATTTCATTTCCACTACTCCAGGTTTCTGTGTGCCTCAGGTGCCTATTTGCCTAAATTCCAGTTCCCTGAGGGACAGATCAGCATACCACAACAGGGCACTGAATCAATGTTTAGTATTACTGTTGATGATTAACTCATCTTGCTGGAGAACTTCAGCTGGGTAGATATACACAAAAATTACACTAAAGAAGACCTGGATCCTGCTTAAGGCAGAGGTATTTGGTTCCTTGTGGTAGTTGTGAAGAGATCACCAATCAAAAATATAAAAACTAAATCTCATTAGTTTGACCATTTCCATGATTACAGAGTGAGGTTTTTTGTTTGTTTGTTTGTTTATTTGTTTGTTTGTTTGTGGGGGGTTTGTTGTTTTGGTTTGGCTTTTAATTTACAAGCTTTTGTTTAGATATTCCAGTTCTGCCTTAGAGCTCTGAACCTTCCCTTGACCTAGTTTTAAAGCCAAGCCCACAGAGAGAGTGAGGGCTTTGACTCTGCCTGTTTTGGCATGATCTAGTCACCCAAAAACTGTCTGGCTCCAAGGCAAAATTTTATTTCAACTTGATTCTGATGTTAAGTCTGGTTATAAGCCTCAGAGTCACAATACAGCCTATGTGATCACATAGCACTTTGAGTCCATCAGGCTTAAGCTTTTCAGTTAACATTTTACAAAGGGTCACAGTGAAAAAGGATTTATTATATAGCACACTTTTTTGATTTGGAACAGAAAACAATGAGTGAATGCGACTGCCTGAGCTGGCTGAGATCTTAACACAGCTTATTTTTATTAACGGATAACTGAAGTTTAAAGTGTGACTGGGAGTACTGTGTTGAAAACAGGCTAAGAACAGCTTGATATGTATTAATTAAAAATGAAGTCTGGGTTTAAAATGGAGAGTAGTTGCATCTGCGGGAGTAAGCTGGGAAGAAGTCACTGGAGTAAGTGACACCATTCATTTTTCTTTGACCTTTAAAGTATGCCTTTATTTGTAGAATAAAATAATAGTTTCCCTCTGCCACAACGGGATGGAAATTGCCATCTGTAGTGGCAGGATTTTTAGGGGGTAATTTTTATATTTTTTAGGTCTGGTTGCTCTTCTAAATAATTTTGTTAAATCACATGTGATTAGGTAATAGATATTCTGCAAACAGAATTTAAGTAATCTGTATATTTTGTGTTGAAGGCCAATTACTTATTCAGTTATTAATGAGTAGACAATCAAAATTAAGTCATCTAAAGTTGATGTATAATTTTTATATATCTGTAAAATATTTATCAAGTCAGAAACATTTAAAAATTAAATAATAACCATTCTGTTGTTTCTTTAGTGATAAAACAGCATTGCTTACAACTGTGGAAATCAAGGCAAAGATAGGCAACATTCTACAGGTGATTCATTAAGACTTTGTAATAATACCATACGAGATCACTCAAATAACTTGATATCCATGGCTTTTAGTGCTTCTAGGAGAACAGGGAGTCCAAACACTAAATCTATTTTAAACATTGATAGTGAGAATTCCTAGTAATTTAAAGATTGCACTTATTTATGTAACAAATTAAAAAAAAATAAAATAGGTGGACTGACAGAGCCAGGCACAGGAAATATCCAAAAAGTATATCTGTTTAGTGCTGAATATAAATTTTCACTTAGTGAATCTAGTTCATGGATTGCAGTAGGCATACCTTGAAAGAAAGCTTGCATCAAAATTGAATCTAATATTTCAATGTATACAAGGTATAAGGTAGAAAGAATAAAAGTAGCATCCCTTTTCTGAAGCATAGTAAATAAATTCTATTGACAATACAGGACAACAAAAAGGGCAGATGAAGTTTAATCATCAATTCGAGCATGGAACTGGATAACTTAGTGTCCTCCCCACCACCACAGTCTCCCCTCCCATGCTGAACTAACAAGCAATTCAAATCGGTGTAACACACTCCTTACACCTGCACACTGCTAAATGTGCTGCTGTTTTCCTACAGAGGATAACATCTGATCAAGAAGTGAACTATAACTGAACAACAGGCACTGTAAACTAATTGCTGTAGGGGGGCTATCCACATAGCTGCAAAGGCTGAAGCCCATGGACCATTTTCAGTGTTGATGATTCAGTTTGCAATAAGGTGTTTGGTTCTTCAAAACACATCTTGCAAAGACATATACCTTCATTTACTTGGACAAGAATGGAGGTATATAGTGGAAAAATAAGGTATTTTCTCCTTGATATGGAATTCATGCTGATACATGCTCAAGAAACACAACCAAAGCAGAAAAAAATTATATCAAAGTGGATTCATATTAAGTCACCTTCTATCTGTTTACTGGAAACGTTATGGTGTATGAGGAGCTATGCAGGACTCAGAACCATTTCTGCCTAAAATATTACTGCCCCAGAAACAGAAAAAAACCAACAACCAACCAACTAAACAAAAAACCCCACCCCAAACTCTCCAGTTATTCATGTAATATAGTGACTAAACATTTTAAAGTTCTTGTCATTAACTTCTCCCGCATCTAGGACAGGCATAGCTTCAGCCATATTGAGGTCAGTATACATGCAGAGTGATTGATAAGTATTTGACCTTAAAGAACTAAATCCTGTAAATGCAAGCAGGTTTCTTCTCACTGAATTTAAATGCAAGCAAATGCATACCCCTCAGAACAAAAAAGATGACAGGCTCTAGGAACAATGACTATGAAAGGAGGGATCTTATGACCGTATAAAAAAACCTAAAAGAGGGTGCAAAAATGATGGGTCAGCCTCTTTTCAGTGTAGGTCAGTATAAGACCAAGTGGCAACAAGCACAAACACAGGGGGTTTCATCTGAACATCAGGAAACATATTTTTGCTGTGGGTGTGACAGGGCATTGGAGCAGGTTCCCAGAGAGGTTATGAAATCTCATCCATGGAGATCTTCAAAAGCTATCTGAACACAGTCCTGTTTCATATGCTCCAGGGATCCTGTAAGGGGAGGCTGATCAGATGGTCTTGAGACATTCTTTCCAAAGTCAAAATTCTGTGACTGTGTGAATGTCTGTAGCAAACTGCACTCCATCTTGAAATGAAGTGTCCTAGAATCTGATCTAAGAAGTTCCCACAGCTATTTTTCTTCTGTTTCCAAAATACATGTGAATGGATTATCAGGGTGGCACCAATTCTTGACTGCTCCACTCATAAACATTTTATCTTGTGTTTATGTCCCAGGGAAGAAAACACCAAAATAAACATTTTTGCCAACATTATGTTTAATAAGGGGACTCACTACTAGACTACTTCACTAACATGTAGTTATAGACTGACTCTATCATTTCTGAACTACCTACATAGAACCAAAACTGTGAAGTGAAGCACTAGGGACTGGGTGTCCGATCTGAACTCACATAACAATATTAGGATAGAAAAAGTAAATGGAATTAATGGAAAGAAGATGAACTTTTTCCTTCAACTACAAGCTTTAAATTCATACATAAATACATCCATATTTGTCACTTTATCACAGTCAAGAAGAATATATAATCATAGTTGAGAGTGAGGAGCAATGCGTTTGGCAGGAATTCTCTTTTATTCCTTGCAATAAATTTGAAAAGATCACAGGCAAAGTTTTTGGGGGCAGGGAAGAGGAAAATGTTTTAACTTTAATTAAAGCCAGATTACCCATTGCTGTACAGTTTACTGCAATAGTATTTAACCTGGATAACCCTTGTTAAGGTTTACATCTGGTTTCCTAAGGAGGTCCAGATAAAGGGGAAACATTATAGTGCAGCTTAACATTTATAACACAGATTTACAATTTCTTTTACATTTTAAAAGAATATATTGAAGGAGAAAGTATATTAAATTGATAAATTCTTAAATAACCTGTATAATTTAGTAAAATACAAAACATCATGCATAATAGGAAACATAAACATGGATATACACACATGCACAGAAATACTCTCCCTACAGCAATTCCTATTTTACTGCTTTACCGTATGATCACAAACACACTGAAATCCATAGCCTCCAAAAGTGTCATTATCCTGGATTTTTATGATGTATCACTGTACTTGGGTTTTCTGAAAAGAAAGCAGAAATTATAGACAGTATGTATTCCACAGTTCTCTTCCCTATGAAGAGGTCTCCCTGTAGCCCCGCTGTACTAGTTGCAAAGAGCATGGACAGAGGGTTTCTATCCTGGACTAACCCCTTAACTGGTTTCTGTACCTATTTTTTATACACCAGCATGACAGAAATGAAAGAATATCATGTTTCCATAATGAAGCTTACACCTTGCGATGATCCACACTTGTCTTCCACATGGTTCTCCAGTTACAGCTCCAGCTATAATGCGCTCCGATTTAACCATTTCAAATCTAGAAAGTGACTCTAGTGAGTTGTAATAGCTATTTGTATTTGTGAAGGCATGAGTTCCAGAAAGAAGAGCAAATTTCAAATGAATATTTTCCCAAAATTCATATCCTACACTAGTATTGTAAAGACTAGATGAATGACAATGGGACAAAAACACCCAGGGTGGCAAATTCTTAAAAACCACAAACTTATCCATCAAAGACAATGTACTGGGTGGTTTGGTGATTTTTTTGGGGGCAGAACATGTGAACACATTTTTCTAGATACTTTTCTTCCTAAGTCAGTCTTTTAAAAGAAACAATCTATATTGTGTAGCTGTTGGGTGTGTTGGAGTGGTATGCTCTTACCAAGTAGCTAGTGGAGTGCCTGGTATAGAATAAATTTTATGGTGCTTAATAATATATATTGATGAAGCATAATCCATCATTTGCCTGTGGTGACTCATAATAATTACTGTATTAAACTTTGATAACAGCACTTTTCTCTCCCCTCTGTCTCATCTCATCTTTCCCTGCACTACCCCCAGGCTTCAGCAGTCTTTACCAGCCTTCTGGTAATATTCTGTTTTGCACAGTGCCAGTAATACTGTCTATCATCTCAGGCCTCTGCTTCCTGGAACCATTAATACTGTCCTTTGGAAATTATTTGAGGCAGAAGGCTCCACAATTTGCTTACTGGTTCAGCCTGGTTCCCTGAAATTAGGTTTAGTGCATTTTCAAAAGGAGAATTTTGCAGATAGGAGCCCAAATGGGTTTTCAACTAGGCTTCAACCTTTTTGAAACCTATGGATGTTGAATAGTCTTTTACTAGTTGCCATGCCAACTGACACCAGAGAAACATTCTGCTGTGTGTTCATCCCCTAGAAAGCTTCACCAGATGTCTTCAACAAATTGCCATGAAAAGACTTGGGTCTGTCAGTCTTGTTAGGAGATAAAAATCAGACTGAAATATCCCTGCCTCCACTTTTGATAAAACCAGCCCATAAAATATGTAGACCTGCACTACTTGCACAGAAAACCAGCAAAATCTCTCACCCCCAACCTAACTCCCCCTCACTTCCTGTAGGAAGATTTTTAAAATATTTATGTTCTTATTTCTACATGAAGCACAAGGCCATTATGCTTTGCAGCTGACATCGTCTGGCAGTGCAAAGCTAGAAGCATCTGGCTGGCAGCAAGGAAAGAGAACAAGTTGATAAATTATTGATTTACATAAATCAACACCTTTTAAATATTGGTTTTTGAAGAAAAAAAAGCTTTTTTTAGTCAACTAGAAAAGTGTTAAGATGACAAACACCTTATCAGATGCTTTGAAATTTTCTGTCCTTACCTCAGACACAAAATGAGGTATACATGTAATGTATACACCATATAGTGTTGTTGTCTGGAGGGGCAGTATGAAAACACAAAAGTGTTTGTTGTTTTTTGGGGTTTTTTCCCTATTGATCGAGTCTTCCAGCTTTAATTTAATTTATTTATTTATTTAATAAGCATGGCTGGGCAAGAAAATAACACTGTATTTAAACATTTGTAAACAACCACAGAAAATGAGGTTTAAGAATTAATAATGTTTCAAATGTATGTGCCACACAGGTTGATCTGAAGAAACAAAATCAGAAGAATCAGCAGAAGCTGAAGGCACAGCACCTAGAGGAAATTGTTCATTGCTTTTAATGTATGTGTATATTTATAAAGATAAACCTTTTGGGCACTTGAGATAATGAAATGCAGTAGAGCATGATTCATGTGAATAATCTACAGTAAATTTCTAGAAGATAATGTTTCACAAAATACTTCATTCTGTTACTTCAATGCTTGTCACATTGTCTTAATAGGAGATTGAAGAGTATTTTAATTAGCAGCTATGCTGTGGTTCTAAGTCCATAAATAAACAGTTCATATATAACATAATTTTTACGTTGAAAATAAAATTTTTTTCAGATAACTCAAATAGCTCTTGAAAGTAAAGTAATATTGATTTCCTATTTTATGTATTTGCTTTTCCCCAGGTATCATTCCCTTATTATTATTCTCTGTCTGATATGCATATACATATCTTCTGGCAATATTTAGTATTCTGTGTTATATTATTTGCATATACTCAGTACAAATATAAAGTCATCCAACAATGCTCAATTACGTTTCGTTCCACAAAAATGATGTTTAGAAATGCCAGTGGAGCCCAAAACATCAAAGTAGAGTCTTATATGCAAAGTTTTCCTTTTGAAAATGCACTGAATTTTCAAACTGTCCAGGAAACTAGGCTGAACCAGCAAGTACAATTGTGGAGTTTTCTGTCTTATCTGGGTGTCCATAGGAAGGACTGATGTGAAAGCTCTGTGTTGGCTGTTAGTGTGGAAGCTGCCATGTGAAACAGGTCCTTGCTTCACGCTTTTCATCACTGCTTCTTCTGGGAGGTGGAAGGTCTGTTACTATTTTCCTTCTAACATTGCAAAATTCAAGTTGGAAAGAACATTAGGAGGTCTCCTATCCAAGCTTCTACTAAGAGTTCTGCCTGCAAATCATCACTAAGGAGGTCACGTCAGGTAACTCAGGGCTTTCCCAAGCCTTGTGTTCAAAAGTTTTGAGGATTCAGAGTACATAGAATCTCTGGGCAACCTACTTCACTCATAAAAGAAAAAAACATTTCCCTTTATCTCCTGTCTGAACTTGACATGTTTTAATGTATGCCCACTGTTTCCCCTGGTAACATCAGGCTGTTGAGAGTCTGCATTTGTCTACCCAACATGCAGGTCATGGGTAGAATACTTTGAGATGCCCTCAAAGCCTTCCCTTCTCCAGGCTGAAGCAGCCCTGTCCCTCAAGTCACCTCACTGTGCAGGTTCCCCAGTTCCTGAGCATCCTGGGGGGCTTCTGCTGGGCTCATGCCTGTTTGGCAATGTCTGTTCTGGACGAGGGACTCCAAATCAGAGGAGGAAGTATCTAGCTGTGGTCCAAAATGTGCTGAGTCAAGGTGGGTCCTCATGTCCCTCCATTTTCTGGCTGTACTTCTACTCCTACAATGCTGGATGCTGCCACCAGTGTGTATGCTGCACTGCTGCCCTGAGCCTCTGACATCCAGGGTCAGGGCTTGGCCTTTTCCCATGCTGAACTGCACAAGGCCCACTCCTCCAGAATGCCCCAGTTCCTCCGGAAAGCAGCCCTGCCATCCAGAGCATTATCTGGTCCCTTTAGTTTGGTGCCATCTGCCACCCTGAGGAGCAAGAGTTCTTTATCTCCTTCTGGTTGTGGAAAAAGTCATTAAGTAGGATAGATCTCAGGACACATGCATCCTTCTCCATTTTTTAACGGTTTCCACATAAACTATGTTAATCACTACTCTCCACATTAGTTTTGGAAAAAAATAATAGCTTTTGATCCTGGTGCAAAACTTGCCTCCCTTCTAAATGAGAAATCAAAATGAAAATCTCTGCCCAAAGAGATATATTGCCAAACATAGGGACCTTTTAGTAGCAGCACATATCACTTTGATACTGATAACTACTTTATGTGAAAGATATTCATATACTCCCAACACATCCCAGACACAAACTCCAAAATAAAGAAACTGCACACTATCATGAAAAGAAATTAAAACACATGATTTCCATAACCTGACATTTCTGTTTCTAAAAAAGTGCTCTCAATTAACTGGGGTTTCTCCATTGCTGAAGATTCAAAAAGCTTTTGGAAAGGTCCCCCTTCCAAATTTGGTTTTTAAAGCTCACAGCTGTGGAAATTGAATTGAAATATAATGTAGTACTGCTCACTGAAGCACATATAAATTATCCAGGTATAAAAATGTAAATAAAATTTTCCTATACTGTACTAGAACATATATATGCACTAGGGTATTTTCTCTGTGAAGTGGTGTAGTTGGTATATAATGTTTGTATTACTCTGACAACCATTATGTTTCTACTGGAGCCATAGTGAAGCTTTTAGTACTTTAACTTCTCTCTGAGTCCCCAGCTAATATTTTTTTTTTTTGTTAGTAGTGAAGATCTGTGCTAGAATTTAGAGACACTGCAAACATTCCTGCAAAGTTCTCTGGCACTGTTTTACCAAACTCGTGTTTAAGCAATGATACTACTTACTACAAGAAAAAAAAAATCACAAATGCAATTACAAGCAGCAATGAAAGACCTAAGTTTTGAGAAAAGAACTGAAATCTGGACAAGGTGCTTTTTAAAGAATATAAAGGAGATGAGAACAAGAGTAATCACCTCTGAGGAATACAGAGAAGAGCCATCAGGAAGACATACTAATATGAACAAGAAAGATGCTAATATTCTGATGTGCTGTTGCTCCAGAGTGGTTCTTCTCCTTCTATAACTCAAAATGTGGAAGCAGATTAGCAGAAACAAGTAATCTAAAGGACAAAATCTTCCAGTCCCCGTGGAAAATGCCATTGTTTTTGCATTTTATAAAATCTTGTGTTTAAACCTGTCCCAGTAACAGTCTGAGTGGTCAAGGTGTTTCTTTCATGAATTCCTCTTTACAGAAGAGCAGCCTTTACTTTCCTCTGCTTGATCTTTCTACAGCGTGAGACGGTAGTGGTGTTTGAAAATGTGGGCTTGTGATGCCTCTAGTCTGATATTCAAACATCAGCCTTCTCTTTAGCAAACAGTTTGTTGCTCTGCAGGCTGTGAAGACCTCTGATTGCTTGAGCACTTCACTAACTTTATATCTTCATTCCTTGTCGAATGTAACCATGACACAAATATCCTTGAATAGTTTGAAGGTCAATTACTTGCAGCTAGAGAAAATCAGTTGGATGGACAGGATGACAACTTCATATACACAGAAGTGTGGAAGGGACCCCTAAAGTCAGTCTTTAAAGAAAAAAAGACCATTCTAGTCTAAGAAATGAAAAGTGAAGAGCCCTTGAACATGGCAATCAACCAATGGCATCATTACTCAAGAAAAATCTCTCTTAAAATCATGGCAGGCACACCATCTTCTACATCAGACACTTGAAGATAGTGCATGACTTGTGATGCAATCTAGAAATAAGGCAGAAAAACCTTCTGGTTTCTTATGGGATATTGGTTTATACAATTTATTGATATATTTGAAGAGCTATGTTTTCCCTCTTCTCAGTTTTGATAAGCCCTTCAAAAACTTAATTAAACCTAATTGCAATTGTACTGGCTGTTAGGCATTTAGATAAAATTATACCATTAGGATTATTATATGGAAATATCTGTAGAAATTTGTCACAAAGGCCGAGTGAATAAAGGATATTTAAAACTGTGCTATTTGTACTTGGTGTTATTCAAGATCCTCATTAGTTTCTAGTACTGCTTTCTCATCTCTTGTATGGTGCATATCCAGACACAGAAAACACAGATATCTTTCTGTTCCAAAGTACTGTTCTTCTGTTAAAGAATTTTAAACTAAGGCACACTAATGGAAGAGATCACTTTGAAGGGCAATGGCCTGCTGCTGAAGATCAGGTACAGGAAGATGTACCAATATTTTTCAGGGCCACAGGAAGGTCCAGGACTGGTCAGGAGGGTAAATCTGCTGAATGGCAAATTTGCTGAATGATAAACCTGCTTCACAACAGTTTGCACAAGCAGGGTGAGAGAAGGACCATGGTTTCTGGGAGAGGGGGACATGAAGTTGCTTTTCATAACAGTATGTAACTCTCACACTTTCTTCTCTGAAAGGTATCAGAAGTATCAAACGACTGTTGAGGCTCCTCTTTCTTCAGGAATAAGGTGTCATGGAAAATACATGTGGTGTTTATCCTTAAAGCAAGAGTACCATTCTTTGCTGGTTAATCATGTAAACTTCACATTGTGAAACAGACCCATTGAAGACATGCATGCATAAGGGTAAGACTTGGTTTATCATTGTAATGGGTCTCCATATTAGCAATAATTCTACTACTTCAAACAAAAGAATACAATTAAATATTTTTCAGTGTCTCAAGTTCTTCAGTTTTAAGAAGCTACAGTGTTGAAGTTGCTCACAAAGACTACCACTTGGCCTTCCTGCTGGGCACTCTGGACTCAGACGCTATTTGCACAACCGGGTACACCCAGAGAATAAAAATTCTTGTGCTGGATTCTGAGCATATAGTCAGCATCTAATAGTACCTGCTGGCTCTTTATACTGAACTAATCAATATCTAATATGAATTAGAACACGCCCTGAAAGTATTTCAACTCCATATGCATTCGAGGGAAATTACACAATTTATTAATTTACTAGAAAGGTAGCATTGCACTCTTTCAAGGAAAAGTCCAAGCTCTAGACCTTTTTTCCTCCAATGAAAGAAAAAAACTTGTATAAAAATTAAACATTTTTTCAAGAAAAAATGATTTGGTATAAAAAAGAAACAGGCATAAAAATCCCCATGATTTTATTTCTACCAAAGGTGATTGAGATGAAGGAACCTTTGGCAGTATCCTGGACATATGATTTTTGCATGTTTGTTTTTTAAAAGGTCTATCTTTCACATGCATAATAGGCAAATCACAGTGAAGGTGTTTATAAAATAATATGAAAGTAGTGTGCACTTTCAGAACAAGGAACCACCTAAGCCAATAGCTTTTACCTTGGTATAACTATGAAAAAATGTAAGAGTGAGAATATAAATAATATTTTACCTAAGCAACTTTCAAACACAAGTGGCTTATGTACAGGACCCAGTGACACAATCCTTTCACAGTTTTGTCTTCCATAGCTTGTCCATCATCCTTCCTACATTCCTCTGAAACTATGCAGGCTTTTAGCATCTATAATAACTATACGCAAGGAGTTCCAAAACACTGCATGAAAAGAAATATTTTATTCTGAGTTTATATTTTGCTAAAATAATTAGAGTCTGTTCACACCTTCCAATAAACCCTATACAGGGTTTATTCCATCTGTCGCATAATTCTGTGGACCAAAATTCATGTTAAATTTAGTTTTCCAAACAATTTTTTCATTTATTTTAGAGGAATTTGTTCTCCAATTTATACCACTGACACAGATTTCTAAGTAGAAAAAAAAAATAACATTCATCTTTCCAGTAGATACATGAAGAATCAATGAACATAAGCAGGCTGTTGTACACAGATCCTTCTCTAAAATTTGAAAGAACTGAAATTCTAACTTTGAAAGATGAGATTCTGACGATGAGAGCCAGAGTATTAGTCTTACAGTGAAATGGCAGTGATGCAAGGCTACAGATGTGGCAATCATATTTTTTTTTTTTTTTAATTTTCAAGGTTTCTGTAAAGTCTCAAATTAGATGGAAGTTGTTTTGACTGTGGCCATTTGACTCAGCATAGTACAGAAACTTTTGTATCAGTGGTGATAATTTGCTTGTCCACACCTACATCCTTGTCTGCATGGAAAACTTGATTATAAGATTATATAAATGAATAAACATATTTTCTATGAACTTATTAAAAATTACCTAAATATGAAATTCTTTCTGGATTTAGACACCTTTAAAATGATGTCATCACACATCTTGAAGAAGCCAGTACCAGTAAGATTTACTGTGCTCAGGTAAAGAACATGTTACATATCATCTAGTGAATTTAGTGTGCACAGTAGCTTCCTTGAGAAATCAAATAGCAAAAACAGTTTACGAAAATATATTTTATAGCCACTTTTTAATACCTTTGATGTCTTTTGGTGAAAATAGTCTTTTCACTGCTGCTCTGTGTGCTGTGTCACCACAGAGCAACCACAGAGCAGCACAAAACCACTTGACTCAAAACACTTATGCTCTCTTCCTGTAATCTTGAGTTTGATCTGTAGACACTGAATAGTCCTAAAACTTACTGATATCAGTTTAAATACCTTTCTAAGTCTACTGTGGTTAGTATTTAATCAGTCAGATTTTTTCCTTTGTTACATTAGTGACATCCTCCTGGGTTCTCTTTCTACCTGTTCAATTTTACCATTTTTCAAAAGAAAGAAGTGCTACAGGGGGAACTCTGCAATCCTGGGACAAACTGCACTCCTTCACAAAGATTTCTCAGATAAAGCCCAGTTCTGCACTCATTGAATGTTTTAATTGATCTTTAGATACTTTAAAAAGTAAAATACAGGTTTGGGACTGTTTTCTGTTCCTGGGACAGCTGTAGTGACTATTCCTCTCACTCACCCTCAGAGTGGCTTCCTTCAACCAATGGATCAATTAGCTTACCTACACAATACTTATTTCTTTAAAAATTTGTTTGGTAGGGTGGACTTAAGAGATACACAACTTGTCTCCAAGAAGGCCTCAGAAGACAGTAGCCCATACAGCTGTACCAAATACATTGAATTATAACACAAACAGTGCGGGTTGGTATTGAGACTGAGGACCATTTTTAACTTTCAGATAAATTTACACCAAAAAGGAACTGAATATTTTAAATAGGTGATATTCAGGAGTATATTGGTATTTCTGCCTCTTCGTGTGCAGTTGTGAGCTGTGATTCTCTTTCATAGCTAAAGAAAAACAATGTTCCCACAGCGATGGTTGCTTTCTGTGCAACACTTACACTGTCTGTGAGTGTAATTCATATACGTGAGTGAAAAGAATTGTAATATGCAAGCAGAGGACAATTAAATTCTTGGGTCTTCCAGTCAAATAGGAATTTTATAAGACTATTTGGGGGTTTAACATGAAGAAAGCAAGATTCTTTCTGCAAATGTGCCATCAAGGTACTTTTATAGTCAGACACAGATATTTTGGTGTTTTTTTCATCTTTGTTCTGGAATAATCAAGTTTTCATGGACTGTGACTGAAATTTGGGGTATATTTAAGTTGGAAGCAAAATGCTTGCTTCGCAGTCAGCAAACAGTGCCTTTCAAAACAACAAAATTATCAAGACTTTGAAATTATTCTTTTCCTCTTACATTTTGCAGATGATGCATCAAAACTAAGTTGTTTTTTTTCCCAGTCACACTGTTCTTTGAGCTTACCAGGGCAAGACCCTAGGAGTTTCACTGTGAAGCATTAAAAGCTCAGTAAATACTGAAATTTTCAAAGAGACTAATCTCCTGTTATATAAGACTATTTTGACAAATGGTCACAAAAAGATTTCTTCACTGTCAAGTGTCATGATTATTTATGAGGACNTTTGTTTGTTTGTTTATTTTTTAATGCAGTATCAGATAGATGGAGCAGCTTCAATAGTTAAAACTGAGGTTATATCCTAGGGGTTATATCCTGCCTAGGTAAACTGAAATGCCCATGCATAAGAAAACAACTACTATGCCTCATTCTCCAATCTAGAAATCTAGAAACAAAGCATCTAAAAATCCAGTAAGAACATATGTAAGCTTCCTAATGACAGTACTTTTTTATTTAAAAGAGAACTAAAAGGGAGTCTCATATGCAACNAAAAAAAAAAAAAAGTTAAAATAGCCAGTACAGTTTGGTGGCTAACTGGCAGTTGGCCACATTAAAGTAGTAAACTGAAAAGCTGTTGTCATGCAGTAAGTCGCATTCTCTGACTTCTATTCAGGACTAAGGAGCAGGTACACTTCTCATATATTTAGCAGAACACATGGTTGTAGAAACAGCTTTAGTTTATTCAGCAAAATTGAAGGCATATTTAGCAAATAGGATTCTGTAATTCTTCTTCTCTACTACTTACACATTAACCTCATGCAAACAGTNCTCTCAAAGGTACATTCACTGAATATGTTTCTTTGAATCACATCCCAATACTTCTGTTTTAAGCCTCACAACACCTGAATTGGAAATGCCCATGATGGCACTGAATCTTCTCTGTTCATTTGGATGGAAAACACATTGCCACTAAAGTTTCTTGAGCAACTGGAACAACCACAATATCTCTCCCCTTTGTCAAGGCTGTCTGCCTTCACTAAGAAAATTAGTGTCTGTCTGTAAAACATGGCTACACCTGTTTAAAAAAGGAGGCTGAAAGACCACAGATAAAGAGACTCTGGCTCGTAATACTCGTTCCTATTGCATTTGTTACAGTGTAAGGTTTGTTTCATTCCACTTAAAAAAACTCCCAATCAAACACAAAAAAAACCCAGCTCCATAATATCCAATAGACTGCATATAGTTTCAGTAACTAGGAAGGAATTGGTTTTAGGGGACAGGCGTTTTCTTTTACTGAAGGCCAAAAGCCTGATCATACTTGCTGAGAAATGTGTTGTAAGCAGAAAAGACTATCTGAAGAACAGGGACAATAAAACAAAGTGAAAAATTAAACCACAAGAGTTAAAATAAACACATCTACATGTCGTACTACAAGTACACAAAGATATTAAGGAATAATATGCATTGATCAAAAACTTTTCAAGGAATGTCTTACTGCAAAAAGTTCAATGCCGATTTATGCAAAAACATTAGTAAGCATCTTGTCCTGTATGTTAAAACACCATACAAACCAAGAGTGTTAAGACTTGCTTAGTACTCAGACGAATCACAGTGAATCAGAATGACTGTTCTTCTGAGAGGAATACTTAAGCCAAAGTATTTTCTCATGTCAGTCTGCACAATAAACAGAAGTTCACCTAGCTCTGGCTGCCTCAGAGACGAACTATTGAAGCCAGGCTGAGAGTAATGGTAGTTCAGAGCAGCACAGAGGGTCAATGTCCCTGTGAAATGCATCACTGCAACATCAGAGCAAACCTGGAGGAAAGAGGCTTGACATGGTGAGCCCCTCCTTCCCAGATCTCATCTTTTAGCTCACGTGTTTTTTATTCTACCATACCTGAAACCAGGACAAGCTCCCTGTTTATAGCAGAAAAGCAGCCAATGTGACTTGAGTGTATTTGTCTGATTATGCATAGCTCTCATCCCACTGCTGACATTACCTTTGCCCTCCTTTCTTTAGAGTCAGGAAGGATATGCTATTTCACAAATATGTGCAAAGACACTAAAGTATGCACTTAACCTTAGCCAAGTAAAAATACAGATACCAGGGAGACCAACTGCAGGATCTGGGCAGAAAAGCAAAATATTTTATAAGCGTCACTGTTTCTGGAAGGAAAGAGTTTGTTGAATCAAAATGTCACATTTCTTCAACAGTTCTAGCTTTTGGGTCTTTATTTGTGTAACAAAGTAATGAAATACTGATCAACATCCAGCTCTCAAGTCTCTGATGTGCTCGTATTAATTACCAAACCTTGATTGCAAAGGAAGAATATTGTCCCTCTCCTCCCAAATCCTCAAGTGAAAAACACTTAATGTAAGGCTTATGCACAAATCAACACTTTTGAGGACAGGTATCAGGCTACCATGAAGCTAATAAATAGTTGACTCCTTCTGTGTTGTTTGGTGGTACTGTGGTAGTGTCCATCAGACAGTAAAACATGATTAATGCAGTGAGGAAGGTTTGCTACACCACCTTTGCACAGCTTCATTCACAATCCAGTTTGACATGTCCAGTTTGACATTTTAGTCAAGCTGAAGATATCATAAAATATCTTTAACAAAATTATTTTATATTCTTTTAAATGTTTAATGGTATCTTAATATGAATGTCCGTTTTCAAATCTACTAATGTAGTGTTTGTACATTATAATGGTATTTGATCTGTCCCAAATACTTTGTGGGATCTGGATATAAACTTTAAAACTTTCTCCTTTTTTTGTGGCTTCCATTGTAACAAAAGAAAAAAAATATATTTGAAATACTAATGTCATGACAATAGGTTCCTAAATTTTTTTCTATTTATGTTAATTGGAGGGATGAAGGTTCAAATAAAACAAACTTCTAAAGACAGTGGTTTAGATTTTATTGCCATTATTTTTTCTAAAACTGAATTATTTAGCTCTTAGTCAAGTTAAAGTAATGCTTAATGTATTGATACAACTGTTATATTGAAGCCAGACGTTACATTAAGGCCACTTTCATGGTTATTATACAAACTCTGCCTATGCTTTTCTTATTAAAGACAATTATTTACTCAAAAGTTATTGTCTAATGCAAATTATTTCCTTGTAAAAGTGGTATGATAAGGTCACTTTTGTAATTTTAACATAACTGAAACACAAAATTCTCCATTCCTCTTGCTTGAATTAAAATAACGTTTTCCACAAGTAAAGAATGGTTTACTCTTATGAAGTGATAATGTTATAAGGAACGCCCCACAAAGAGAGTACATCAAGGATTAATGATGCAATTAAGCATTGTAAATTTAGTCATTAGCACAATACTCTTTGTTTAGAGGCATTAAGCTGTACCATTTCAAGAAAAAATTGCTATGAGACAGGCTGGTAAAAAATGTAATTGTATTGCTTGCTCACAGAACCTGGAAACAAGCAAATAAGGCATGCATGATACAAAGAGTGTTTTTCACTGCTAAAGTGTTCTGGTCCAAGTTAAAAAGTGTAAAAGTTAAAAGTTGTAAAAGTGTGTGAAACATTTTAGGAAGATATAGATAAAGACTGTAGAGGAAAAGACCTCCTTATATAGTCAACATATAAACACTCAGTATTTCCATTGTTTCACTTGAATGTACTACTTTTTGACTTCTTTAAAATGAAACTGCAATTAGGTTATTCTAACAACAAAGTCAAAGTTAATTAGTCTTAACTAACACCAAGTTGTAAACTACTTGAGGTCAGCTCCACCCTCAGGAAAATGAGCATTAGTGAAACATTTTAAAGCACTGTCTGTTTTTATAAGCAGTGCAGGGAAAGGCTAAGCCAATAAAACATGATCATTCCATTCTATATTTTAATATTAGCCTCTAAAGGACAGAACACTCCCCTGTGCTTTGATGACAAAACCTTGCACCAACTAATAACAATACATGAGTAAAGGAAATTACTGTCTTTTTGCTTTGATTTTGTTCACTGAATGTAACAAGCAAACAACAGTGAAACTTCTATCAAATAGCTGGTGATGAGAGGTTCTTGCATTGCTTGAGCAATGAAGAGCCCCAGAGACTGCTGTGAAGCTTCCTTTTTTTAACCTGAAGATAAATCTTTAGGGACTGGATTGATTCTGGATTTTGGGGGGAAAAAATTTAAAAAAAAGAAAATAAAAATCCTTAGATGTTATTTGGAAAATGCTAGGCGTGAGCAGCTGTTGTTAATTATGACTTCAGTTTCTCCTCCAGACTTCTTTGGTTGCATGCCATAACTGCATGGGGCACGGGGGTTTACGGCTTGAAAATAGCCTTGTCATTTGGTGAAGTCTAACAGAGCAAAAGGGGCTTGATAAATGATAAAAAAGTTCTTTGGAAAGCTCCTTAGATCAGATTAGTTCTCAGTTGTTTGTTTTTAGAATCCCAATAGTCTTGAACAATTAAAAGGTAAATACATGAGGCCACACAATTCATGAACCATATAGAAAATATTTAACAGCTATTGAATTACTCTTGAAAGGAACTCTTCCACCCTTTATTTACATGGTCTGTTTATATGCTCTGTTTAAAATGTTAAATAAATGGAGTTAATCACATAATTAAACTCCAATTTAACTAGTATTCCTTCATACACTGAACATCAGACAAATGCTTAAATATTCTGATGAACTGGGGTCTTAGGGTGTGACTCTAAAAGGTACTATGCAGCCTGGCCTTGAGCCAGCACAGCTAACGTACAGATCTTTAAGGCTGGGGAAGACAAACAACATGTTCTTCAGTAAACTGTGGGGTTTCCCCCCTCCTTCCCCCTGCCTGCTTCCCTTTACTGGATCATTAGAGGAGACTCCAACATTTTACAGAGCTGAATCTTCAAAACAATAATAAAAAATCTCACACATTAGTTTCTGCATAGATTTACGTTGGTGGTTCAAACAAAAGAAAGTGGTCCATATAACCTATTTCTGTTAAAATCCAAATGGTGACAGAGGGGTAGGATTATGGCATTAAGAGGGTGTTGATTTGTTAAATGGCTATTTTCACTACATATTTTACATTGCTGTCTTCTGGGATAAAAGAAGATTTACTGTAATAAAAGCTTCTTAGCATTCAATTTGTTTGTGCCATTTCCATGAGTCCAACTGTTCTGTTTATTCTTTCTATTGTCCTTTTCCTTTTCTAGAGAAAGTGATTACCCTTTACGTGGAATTATTGAAATTAAGAACAGTGAGACATTTTGACCCTGATCTCAATTTTTAGAAGAATGATGCTGCACAGAGTATGGTGAGGAAGTACATTAGGAAAATCCTTCTAATTTGCTGCTGTAAAGTGCAGCAGCAACAGGACACTTTTAGCTGCTGTTCCACGTAATTGTGGGAATGATGGGACTCAAACTGCCCTCTATGTGAAACTTATCCTTCATCCAATCAGCAGAAACAACTAATGCACTGGAAGGTGTATTATATCTCATCTACTTCCCAATAAAGTCAGTGGTGTCCAATCAGACACCTATTGTTAGTAGAGAATCTGAAATTGATACAATCACCACATTGATCTACAATTGAGTCTGTCATTTACTTGCTGCCGGGTCCTCCTCCCCTTCCATCATGTAGCAGTTTCAGAGCAGGCTGCAATGAGTTTCAGAACACTCTAATGATCAGATATGTTAGTGAGATTGGGCTAAATAATGCTAGTTTGCTCTGCCCAACTTCAAACAAGGGCTATTGGTAATGTTACATGGAAGTGTGGTGGGTACAATGCTGCACAGTTGCCTCAGATAACTAAGGAAACACATGCCCACTCTAAACCCTGCTATCACACCCAGCCTGGAAGCAGAGGAGATCAGGTTGGCTGTTTCATTTTACACACAATTGTCTCCCAAACCTGCTATAGAATCTCCTATTGATGGATGTCTAGTAAGTTGTCTGGACTGGAAGAGAAAGGAAAGCAAAAGAAAAAAGAGAGCTTTGAAATATTCTTGTGCTTATGAACTCATGAGGATAGAGAGATAAGAGACAGGATTTCTTTTGTTCATTCTAATGACAAAACCAAATACATTATCTACCACATAGGTCCACTATTCTCAGTACTAGACAGACTGACAGTGGTCATATGACAATTGCTGATTTCTGACAGCAGAAACAATCCATAAATTAATTCCTTATAATATTAATTTAAAAGTTTGTAGTCAAGGGTCATTATACTGACAATCTTTTATTCTCAGTCTAGAATAAAATACAAATCTTAAAAAAACTCCTTAAAGATTATTTTAGCATTTATAACTGCTAGTGTAACTATCACCATAATGTTTATCTCCTTCAACTTAAAACATCAATAATAGGCACCTCTTTTTTGTAAGCAGTCTTTGGAAGCTCTTCTTCTTGGCTACACCAATTTATTTACTGAATGCACAATTCTCAAGCAGAGTTATCTGTTACACAAACACACAGGCAACTGATGCTATCTCTGATCTCATCACATGATCTGAGTTAAGATCAGATTATCATTAGCTTGGATGCATGTCCCTCACAGAGGTTTCATTTATTGTAATATTAACAATTAAATAGGAACCACTATCACCATCAGGGACAAATTTGTCCTACATAACCAAATTGATATACCTACCTCTCCTGGATATACCTATCTCTCCTTGTATAGGTTAATGATTAATATGTGAAAGATAGAGAAAGTGCAATTAAAAAAATAAAATTGAAAAGGCAAAGGAAGAAGCCAAAAGCAAACATGATGAAAGGTAGAGTCAGAAGGATAATGAAAAACCTCAATTCCACTTGAAGACTATGGATCTTCTGTAATTCATAGAAATTACCATTCATAAATCTCACATTTTGGATTCTTATTTAGCCTCAGTTACTGCTTAGTAAGTGGACAAACAAATATCGCAACTTATTTAGATCATTTAGATGAAAGCTTTCTATTTTATCCTGACATATATATTTTAGATTCAGGGTCTTGGCAGAGTTCAAAAGAAGCAAAATCATTCTGTATTCCCTCCTTTACCCCCAGTTCTTGTAATGCATCTTAAAAAGGTTATTGTGTTAAAACCATCTTCTACATCCTGGATGCAAAGGAAGGATTCAGTACAAACCCTACTCACAGAGATGATAGCAGCATAATGCTAAAAGAAAAAAAAAAATGAACACCAACCAACAAACACGAAATAAAGAGGGAAGAGAAGGTTTGGGA
>WBMV01001599.1:87651-103711 GCA_013396655.1 Campylorhamphus procurvoides | reverse complement strand
GGGCGGGAGTTGTTACACTTTTCAGACATATGCAGAATCCCACAACACAGTGTGACAACTCATCTAATGGTTTTCACTCTTAAAAAAAAACAGCTCAGACTCTTGAGCCACCAATATTAATACCTGCTATCCTCATGTTTCTACACTGGAATTACTGGAAAAACAAAAGGTGGGGAAAATTGCTTGTACGTGGTGAATTCAATTACATATTTTAATGAGTTTATGTTAATTGACAACACATCAAACTGCAATATTTTTTTTCTGTGAACATTTGTATAAACTACAAGATTACATGACAACTGGTAATGGAATTTTAACTACAGGAATATAAGAGAGCTACAAGGGTGCATCTGTAGAACTGCAATACATTAAACATCCATTGTGGGGTTTTTTTATAAGCAGGAACACAGACACTAAAATGCAAATGCAGGCAGGAAAGGAAATTTAAGTAAGACACACTTCTTTTATATCAGTTAAAGATATACTGTAAGTCAAATTGTAATGCATGTGCTTGCAAAATGCCTTGTCAAAAATAATTTGTTTCCTTGTGCTATATATAGTTCCTTGTAACTATAGAGTTACATTTTTCTACACATAATTTTTCAGGCTTTTTAAGTTTGTTTATTACAGTAAACCATTAATTGTGTATACACTGTTAACATACTCCTAGAAGTTGTGACTACTTGTATGAAGAAAATCATACAAAGTATGCATTAAAGTGATGATTTTGGATGACCAAACCTCCAGAAGAGAGGAGACATGTACACACTGAGCAGCATTTAGCTAGTCTGGAATACCATTCATAATACTGGCTTTCTTTTCAGGGTGCCTTAAGGTCAGTTCGGCTGCATTTCCATGAGCCACAGCCCAACCAAACTCCCAAAAGGCATTCAGGGTATTGCATATCAGCATAAGGTTCATATGCTGATAACTTGCTATGGTCAGACTTGTAGGCTGCCTGTGGGAAATGACCATTGTGTTCTGCCCAGGTTTTGAAATTTGGAGATGTTCTGCCCAAAATCTTTTCTTGATCAGAGTAGCTGGTATTTTGTTGAATAGCCTACACAGTTTAAAGAAAAGGTTTACATTATAGAAAATTCAGATAAAGCTCTTCTTAGAGGAGATACATCTTCAAAGTAAATATGGACAGACTGATATACAACAAATATGATATTAAATGAGATAAATCTTAACAGAATATTTAGGAATTCCTGTTGTTGAATGCATCACGACAGAAAGAGAGAGGGAGACACAATAGAAGTGTTTATGAAATCATGTATGTTTCCACATCAACACAGTATATGTTACAGTCACAAATACTGGGAAAATAAATGGGCTTGCATTTAAAAGATCTACTAATAGTTTTATAATTTTAAGGATATTTCTAATTATTTGCTTAATGACAAGAATAATAAAATAAAATTAATTAGCTTTTGACTGTTTCCATAAGGAAACAAGGAAAGTAATTTAACAAGAAGAGGACACAAAAAGAACTATATTTTCATTTTGTTAGCATTTTAAATCATTGTTGCATTTGAAATATTTCTGTCATATTTTTCTTAATGTGAAAAAAGTGTCATTATGGGAAACAGTTTGACCTGTAACAACAATTTTAGTAGATTAGACTAGATTCATTTAAACCTGTCATCCGTAGGACTTTTATTTGTAAAATAAAATTTTAAACTAAAAAAAAAAGCCTTTTAACATTTGAAAAAAAAAATCATGCCCTTAAACTTGTTTGTCCTTTCTAATTGCAACTGGATTTGGTTTGGGTTTTGCTTTGTTGTTTCTTTGCTTCTTTTATTGTTTGGGCTTTTTCCTTCCTTAATTATTATTGACAATTTGACATGTTCTGCCATTGAATTTTGCAAGGATCTTCAAAAATGACTTTTTGATAAAATAGTTAGCATCATATGACTGGAAGAAAAAAACCCACTTTCCTAACAGAAGTATTGGTATCATATTCTCATGATTGAATGTTGTTTAAACAAGAAGGAAAACAAAGGCAACTTGTGACACAGCACATATTTGCTTGTCAGCTACAGAAGTGCTGGATCAGATTCAATCAAGCAAATACTGGTGACCATAAGCTGTGTGTTTCTGGTCCTTTCTTGAGTTCAAAAGTGCAACACTAGATTTACTGTCCCAATCCATCAGATAGAATGAGACTTAGCTTCTTGAATACTCTTTGTGCAATGGGCTCTCTGCGATATGAAATTTTGATTATATGAAACTCAGCTACTGCAGATGTGAGAAGCTCATGCATGCTAATTCTGGGAAACATGCTTATATGTAATGAGATAAGCTTACCAGTGAGGCAGATTGTTGGTTTAATGTATATCACCATGAAAGCTGCCATAAACCACATTAGCAGAATGACATTTATTGGTATATGTCATGTCTGTCTAATGGTATTTACCAACACAGCAAGGATGGCAGAACCATGGCAAAATCAGCACTAATCACAGGGCACAGTGTAGGAGTAAAGCGTGGCCAATTTCAAAATATCTTGCACATTGTAGTAACTTGTAGATCATTTGCAATCTTCTTTCTGAAGATCTCGAAGGCAATGCCTTATTACCAGTTTTTACAAGTGGAGAGTAAAATTGCAAAGTCTTAGGAAGAAATGTTATCACCATCTAAAAAATAAAAGGAGATAAACCAATTTCAATATATTTCTGATCACTCCCTCCGCTTTCTGCTCATGCTATTCCCTTGCCCCACTAAATAAATCAATTGATTTGCCTTCTGAAAAGAAACAAAGATTTACAGCAATAGAGATGACTGGTCCTTAGGTTATAATGTATATCTACAGCCAAGATAGATCAGGCTCACTCCAGTAAGAAGCCTACTTTTGGTACTTTAAAAAATCATTCAATGACTAATTGACTTTTTCTTCACAGTTTGTGCCCTGTTCAGTAGCTCCACAGAAACAAACCACCAGCAGCCACATGAGATCTTACTGAGTGAACAACAAATGTTTTCTCCCTTGCATATGCTTTTTACTCCCTTTTGTTGTCATGCTCTAGTTCATACCGCATGACTTGCACTGTTTGACACATAGAGTGTTAGTGCTGTTAAAGAGCAACCTGCCTTTCAGATTCCATCTGATTTAATACCACCCTTCTGAGCTGAGAGAGAACAGCAATAACATGGAGAGATAGTTTATCACATCTCAGATCATGCACAAAATTATTTTGGAGGTTGCCTAACAGTCAGTGAGATGTGCTGTCAAGGAGAAAGACTAATAAAAGCTTTGGCAATCCAGTTTGTTCTTGTCAATATGAAATGTGCAGAGTATTGCTTTACTTCAAAGATCCTATTACAAACTTATAAAATTGTTAACCAATTATCTACAAAAAGATATGAGTGCCAGAAATCCAAAACCAGATTCTGGAAACCTACCAGTGTATTTGGGAAAGTAAGGATTTTCAGCATATTTCAGTTGCTTATTTATTACACCAGTAAGATAAAACTCCAATTTTGCTTGAGTAAAGATTTAGGGTAAAATTTTTAACTGGAGTAAAAACTTGTGAAAACCTTTTCTGGATGAAAAAGCACTGAAACAGATGATCATCAAAAGTTGATTTTGGTCCTTTTTCCTGGGGCTCTACAATTATTAGATTTTTTTTTTCCCCACTCATGATTTTAATCATTAAGATTAGACAATTTAGAAATGGCAACTAAATAGTTCCAGCTGTCAAGGAAGGGTCTGCAATGACAAAACAGAGCTAATATACTCTATTTTAAGGAATTTAATAAATTAGAATGCAGTGTTAATTATGGAGAAGCATAAAGATCTCTGATGTAAGAAATTCAGAAAGGAGATATAACTGAACATTTGAAAATATAATGTTGCTACTTTGGCATAATAACAAACATGGCTGATGTGATATTTATTTATTGATGAAGCCCATTCTAATGGGTTCCAAAATGACTGCTCTTAGATAAAATTTCAGAGGAGTGAATTATTTAATGTTACTAAATGGCTCACTTGACTACCTGCCACATTTTTGCAGTAAAACATCCAAAGGCAAATATACTACTCAATTATACCAGAATCAGCAGATGAGAATGAAATCTTTATTTGATTTAAAAATATTAACTCCATGATGACAGAAACTGTATTTTGAGCAGCAATATGATGAAAAAGAATCATGACCTGAGTGTTAAAATAATCAAGTTTTAATATCAATAATGACAACAATAGCAATATGAATTATGGGAAGACTTCTCTTGTGGCTCAGATGTTGAGCACAGCAGGCGCTGAATACTTCTTAGACATTATGCAGTGCGGCTCAGCCACAAGATATATCAAGACTGAGATTCATAACCATACAGTTATGATTAGATCCCATAATCCTCACTATTATGAAGGGACCTGAATGATATTACACAGGAGGATTAAAGCAATAAAGACTTTTAACAGTTCTGAGTCCCTTTTAAAGCACATATTCATAAACAGCTTGATTGCTACAGCCAGTTCTTAGCAACAGAAATCAAACAGAATAATGGCCTACAAAGACAAAGGAACAAAGCTCAGCAGTAATAGATACAGCATGCAAAGCTAGTGAGCAGGATAGATGAGATTTTTAATATGTGAACACCTCCTGTCACATGTGGGGAGCTGGCACCTAGACATGCATGGAAAATGTCATACACTATGTATAAAAATGACTCAATATTGACTCAAAAAAGCAGAAAGTTTAATTTCTTTTATGTCATAAAAGATGGGTGGCTGCAAAGAGAGTCAGGAAATACGGAAAACATGAAAAAATCTAAATGACTTGTCAAGAAGTGAGGAAAATAAAGGGGAAGGGAGGAGGCAGGGGAGGGTAGAGAAGAGGTGGAGAATGATCAGAACAGAATGGATAAAGGAAGCAGGGCCAAGGTGAAATCAGCTCTGATAGACCAATTTTGTTGTTCAGTGCTCATGGAGACATTCAGATATTCATAATATCATATCCCATATTTGTTCTTTAAGGATTACCTCCTCTGCTTCGCTGACTCACTGATTTTCAGGACATGATTTAGCAATAAGATTAAAGGAAATCTTTGTGGGTCAGTATGAACCACAATTGGAAAAGTAAGTGCAAATCCCTTCATTGAGAAGCAGCAGACAATTCTAGTCCATTCTTGAGTTTATAAAGCATTTTATTTAACTGGCACAACTAAAAATCCAGATGCAGCACAGTATGCAAGTATATGTCTGACACTGAGATCTATATTCTCAACTTATTTCCATCATGTTTTATTCTTTTTTTGGCCTGACCTTGGTTTTATGGAAAAGTCTAACATGGTTTTATGAAAATCTAACAATCTCCACTGTTTCTTTGAGCCCCAGATCATACTTTGAACTGTACTGACTCTTTTCAAATATTTGGTATAATGAAATGACAGACTGTCTAGGACATTATACCAGAAATAAGGGCAGTATAAAACCTTGTGATTTTCAGATAAAAGCAGAAAGTTCAATGAATCCATAATGGAGTAATGGAAAGAATATTTACAGTTGAAAGCTACAATGAGGCTACTGCTTTCTTACAGGACTGTTTTATTCTTTTCTCTCCCCAGTGAAATCAGATGGAAAACGAGGACTCTGACACAGTCAGCTCTAAGAAGTTTTGCTTTTAACAACTACATATCCCACAGCTCATAAGCAAAAAGAGAGGGGGAAAGAAAGGGAGAAAGGGAGAAAAAAAAAGAGGAAGGAAGGAAGGAAGGAAGGGAGGGAGGGAAGGAAGGAAGGAAGGATGCAATAAGACAATTACATTCCAAGAGCCCAGAAGATTTATCAATGTGGTTATTCCTATGCTGAAGCTAATGAATAGGATCATTCTTCTTAGCAGAGGCAATTTGTATGAATGCTGTTTCTTGTGCATTAAAATATTCTTGCATATGAATGATTATGGCACATACTAGCACTGAATGATTCCATCCACTGTCACTGGACTGTTATACATTATGAAGTTTTGATAGAAAGAAAAATATACGTAAAGATGCCTCACAGGAAGAGTAATAGAAAACAAGATGAATTTGAGACCTTTCTAGTACACTTGTACTACTTTTCTGTGATGGAAGGGAACAAGATTTGGCAGCAGATGAGATGAAAAGATAACAATCAGATACGAAATACTCCTATTTAGCAACGTACCTACTTAGATTGGGAAGGATATTTCTCCCTGCAAGTCAATATGGATATGACACAGATTCTGTGTCTCATTCCTCTCTTGTCTGATTTTAAACTATGACATTCTGGTCACAGCAACAATAGGAAACTAGAAAAGATGAAGCCACTAACCTGACCACAGGTACCTGTGACTATCAGTGTTTACCTTGAGGATACTTACACTAATTCTCTGTTGAAAATTGACTGCCACTTCACACTAGGTGCATCTACTGTAGTGTTTTGCCTTCTGCAGTGCTCTTGGTACTAAGAATAGTAGAAGTTTGTTAGGATTATTTGGGACAACATCAGACAACCCACTTCATACGATTACATGAGCCTCAGAGCAGTGAAATACTTCTACATTTCTAATTGTGGTTGCCACTAGTCTCCTCAGACTTCTTAGGCTTTTACCAGATGTGGATCCTCACCACTTCTTAAGCAGTTCTGGGTCAATAAAATTAATATGGAGAAATTATGGCATGAGGATTGATTTTTATCTCTGATCTCATTCTCTCTACTATAAATATTTCAGGGATTGAAACCATACATGCTAAAGACAGAACTGAATTAGAATTAGTCTATTTAATAACTTTTTCAAAATATTTTTTGGTGAAACTGTTCTCAACCACCTAAATGTACAATGAACAGTTTCAAAACATTTGCATGGAGTAAGCTTGTACTGAAGTCACTTAAACTGAGTAAAGCATGCAATGATTCAAGAATGCTTCATAAAATGCATGAAACCAATTCTTAGACTGTAAAAGCTACGTGAGGGGAACATACCATTGAGATCCTAAAGAGCTAGAAGGTACCAAATGTGGGAATTATAGGGCAGGACTGGCTAGGTAAATAATATCATCCCAGATCACTGGCTTGTCTCCAATAATTAACAAGAGAGAATAAGTTGTTTGTATGTATAAGAGTTCTGCCTGGAGGCAGCTACAGGACTGTCAGCAAGAAGGAACAGGGCAAGATTTTAGGAGTCTCTTATGAATTCTACCTGCAGTCATCATTATAAGATTTTTGTGATGGACCAAGATGAGACTGCATTTTTAATCTTATCATCAAGTACAACAGGAAGTAATTAGAGATCTAGTCACTGCATTAAGAAGTGTTTCATAGCGATATGCAAAGATTAGACTGTGAGGTCCTTCTGAAGACTTTCAGTTTTCTGAATGCCAAATAGCTAAACATGTGGAATCATATACCTTTCAGAAGTGTTTTTTTAAGTTTGAGAAAAAACTAAAAGGCAGAATGATTTGAAAGGACATTTTTGTCCTTAGCATTTACCTTGCTGTCTTATAGTATTGAGAAGTGAAAACAAAGGGGTTTTTTTTTTTTTCCTATACATAGTAGAAAATCTTTAGTACCAATGAGACTTGCCAGACTGACAGCCTGGGAAAATAACTTCTGTACTAGCAAATCCAGATAATGAATATTATATTACAATATAATACAATCATATAATAATATAATGCAATCTCCCTGCAATCTCAGTCCTGACCTGAAGGGGACTACCTCCAGACAAGGAAAAAGTTCAGTCTTATTAAGCATGTATCTCAGCTTTTTTGTTAGAACTGCCAATCATTGTTATCAAAGTAATAGTGATGCCATTCAAGGTCACTGAAAACAGAATTACTAACAGAATTTAGATAAAGTAAGCTGCAAAATTGAGACTATAAAATAACTGTTACATTTTCTCGTTTCCTATCTCCCAAATGTTTAAACAGTATTTGCCTTTCTGTGGAGTTGTTCACTCCCCATATTACTACTGCTCTAATAAAAAATCTCTTTTAAAAACAGAGTAATTAGCTAGATAGCTCACTTAGAAAATGAAGTTTCAGTATTCCAGGAGTCCTGAGTCTTTGAAATCTGCTCCAGTTAGACTGATTTATAAATATAAATATATATATATATAAATAATACCTCTGATATATAATATAAATATATATATATAAATAATACCTCTGATGCTAGCCTCTAGTAACCATCATAGTGTTCTCAAGACTGTGACTAATTTAGATTTAAATGCAGAAAGCTTCACACATCTTTTTGAAAAACATCTCTGTTGTTGTGGGATATTTTGTTCATATCCACTACAATTTTATAAAATCACTTGCAAGACCCATAGTTCACTTTGTCCCTAGTTAATGAGATCAAGGAAAAAGGCTCTGAACAAGAATCAGTTCTTACAGTCTAAAATGACTTTTGAAATCTCAGGATAATTTCCCACTACTCTTTTTTCTGTCATCATTTCTTCCTGGATTCTTTTCAGTTACAGTGCATTCATGATTCATTGTTCTCTTGCTCATCAATATGTAGGACAAACTTTTTCTTAGAGAATTTTCTTGAGAAAATTCTTGATTTTTTTTTCCTTGAGAATTGATCTGGAAAAAAACAAAAGAGAAAGTCAAAATATTGTGCAAATGTTCCATGTCTCAGTTATCCCAGTATTTCTAAAATAGGTGAGAGCAACTTCCAACTTTGCACATGAGCATCAAATTTAGAATTAATGTTCAGTTTTAATCTGTTTAACTACACTATCTGAACCAAACTATAGCAGCTCTGAACTACACTTGCTAGCTTTTGTTAATATGAATTATTAATATAGAAGCTAACTTTAGCATATTAAATATTAGTAGCAGTCCAGCTGAAACCACAGCGTTCAATTTAAGTCAACCACTAGAGTATTTCAAGAGAGTTTTTGGTACATTTTTATGTCTATACTATGTTACAGATGCAGTTGCACTGCTATTGATATCCGAACTAACATGTACAAAAATGATGACATGGTTAAGCTTGGTCAATTTTTTAACTAATTTGTTATACGCAAAACTTTTCTGTATAATATTTACATAGTTAAAAAGGTTTTGAAATCTCTAAAGGGGAAAAAAAACAAGCAAAAGATGACAAAAGTGAACAGCAGCAAAGACAGAGAGAAGTCTAAGACAAGCGGGGGAAGAGATTTTTCCACCATTTTTAATAGATCAGAGGATGAAATGCAACCTCTTGTTGAAGAAGAATGGAAGCACATAGCCAGAAATTAAAGACTGGGTTTTCTTGTGCTGCTGAAGATGAAACACCATAGCAATAACTAACAACAAATAAAATAGAACTGACAAATACTTTAGAGGCTGTACAAAAGTGTCTTATGAACAAATAACTCACTGGTTCATTCTCCTAATTTTTTTAATAGAAAGTAGTCCCTCATACATACTAATAATACCTTTGCATTCTTCTTTTATCATCTAGATGGGGATTGGAGAAGTGAAGTCCCTCCCACTGTAAGCAAAGAGCAGGTCCTAGACCATCTGATGAAATCGAAAGGTCACAAGTCTAAGGGAACTGATGAGAAGCATCCCAGGGTGCCAGGGAAAATGGCTGATGTTGCTGAGCTACTCTCTGTCATATTTGAAAAGTTGCAGTGGTCAAGTAAAAGCCCTTGTGACTGGAAAAAGGGAAACAGTCCTGTTTTTGAAAAGGGGAGAAAGCAAAACATGGAAAGCTACAAATTGGGGAGCCTCACTTTTGTGCCTGGAAAGATCACAGAGAAGATCCTCATGGAAACAATGTTAATGCACATGCAAGGCAAGAATGTGGTCTGAGATAGCCAGCACAGCTCCACTGTGGACAAATCATGCCTGACCAATCAAATGGCTTTCTAAGATGGAGTGACTGCAACAGTCAACAAGGGAATTCTGACCAATGTCATTTACCTAGACTTCTGTAAGTCATTGGAAGGGTCTCACACAACATCCTTATCTCTTAATTGAAGAGATATGGATTTGAAGGGTCAGGGGGAGATGGTTTTAAACTAAAAAAGGGGAGAATTAAAGTAGATGTTTGGAGGTAAATCTATACTCAAAGGGTAGTGAGACATGGGAACACGTTGCCCAGAGAAGCTGTGGATGCTCCATCCCTGGAAGTGTTCAAGGTGAAACAAAGAATCAAACCCAATGACAGAGAGTCATTGAATGGGTCATTCCTTTTATTCATCTAGCTGGGATCATAGGGAAATATTTCACCATGTATGTTTGACTGTGTTACAATCTTTTGGGGTATTTATACAGGGTAACTTTCAAAAGATTTACCCAGCCCCCCCACACTGCATCACGGGTGTCTTCAGGTTTCTTCTCACTGTTCTTTCATGGGGCAAAATTACCATCTTGTGTCCCATTTTTCAGTAGAAGAATGTGGGGAAGGGCTGTCAGGGGCCCCTTTTCATCTTCCTTGTCACAGAGTCTTTCTCACACTGGCAGGTGTCCTGGCCTGTGTGATTAATTCTTGTCGACCGATAACCTCCTATCTGATTGTTCTAGCTCCTACTAAGACACCTTCATTTTTCAGTGGTTAATATAAATCTAGGTTGTTCTTAACTTAAACAATTCTGTATTGAATTTACTTCTGAGCAGAAACAATCTCTATAGACTAAGTTCTATGAGATGTACTACTTTTGTAAATTAATTTCTTCCAGGTGCACTACCCCAGTATTCTTTGATTAGCTTAAGATTTTGATCTTCATTTTACAATATTAAACTGATAAAGGAAAAATTAACAAACATGATTAAAATACAACTCTCTACAAAAGTCAGACTACTCTAAATTCCTAAACTATCTGAGATAAAGTCATACCTCTCTTTCAAATGGCAGGTTGGATGGGGCCTTGGTCAACATGATATAGTGAATGGCATCCCTGGCTGTCACAGGAGTCTTTAAACTAGATGATCTTGAAGCCCTCTTTCAACCCAAACTGTTCTATGGTTCTACGATTAGGTAAAAGGAAAACGTTAGTACAACACCACCTAACATATGGTGTTTGTCCATAATTTGAACACTTTGAAGATTGACTGGAAGACGGAAGCAAATGTTCTATTAAAGTTTTAGGATAGGAGAAAAATGCAAACTAATTTTAAATGTGAAATGACTGCACTCAGCACTGGTGAGGGCTCACCTCAAATCCTGCATTCAGGCCTCTAACTTCCAGAAAGATGTTGAAGTGCTAGAGTGAGTCCAGAGAAGGGTAATGGAGCTGATGAAGGGTCTGGAACACAAGTCTGGTGAGGAGCAGCGGAAGGTACAGGGATTGTTTGTCTGGAGAAAAGGACTGCCCAGGAGGGGACCTTATTGCTTTTAACAACTATCTGAAAGGAGGTTGTCTCAAAGTGGATGTTGATCTCTTCTCCAAGTAACAAGAAATAGGACAGGAGGAAATGACTTCTGCCTGTACAAGACAAGGTTTAGATTGGATGGTAGGAAAAAAATTTTCACTGAAGTGGTTGTCAAGCATTGGAACAGGCTGCCCAAGGAAGTGGCTGAGCTACCATTCATTAAGGCATTTAAAATACATGTTGATGTAATATTTAGGGACTTGGTTTAGTGGAAGATTTGAAAATGCTGGATTAGTGATTGGACTTGATAATCTCAAAGGTCTTTTCTTACTTGAATATCTTGATTTTTTTTTTTCAGTTCCCTCAGATTGTAAATAAGGAAGCAAAGGAGAGCATGACCAAATGGACAGATAGAAGAAAATACCAATGTGTCATTTAACTGACCCCTAAATTGGTAGAACTACATTATGTTAGACATGTTAAAAGATGAGTCCGGGTTCTTGCACAGAACAGACATAAAAACAAAGAGCCACTGCTAGTCTACAAACATAGATACAACTTCAAGGTATAGGGGAAACAATTTGAGGCAAAGAACTGAGCTGTGGTTATTCAGAAAAACTCCTATAGGAGGCTTGCTATAGCTATAGTACACATCATTTTTTCCAATTGTGTAAATTGAGATTTTTATTTCAAACTCACCATTCATATTGGCATGGATGGATAAACAATCTGCAATAAAAGTTATCTCAACATGTATTTCAAATTGGTTTAATTGGCAAATATATTTTTCAAGTTTAAAAAGTAATTGAAAATGTTGTGAAAAAATAAGAAATCAGTGTCTCAAAAATAACTACCTTTTTAAGTGAAAATATTTTCATTCTAAACTCACAGAAATAAAATTCCAAAAGTTACATAAGTGTTGGACTTTTAAAAAACCCTAGTTTTTATAATATTTTGTTGTTTGGAAAAGAAAGACATAAGAAGGACTTAAAATACTCTCCCAAATCCAGGGGTTTTTTTATATTTCACAAAACCAAAATTGTTTCACAATACGATCTACAATACTGAAGAACAATGATTTATACAAAAGACAGAAAACACTTAATTTTATTTTGGTATAAAATTTTAAATTTTCACCTACAATAGTTTTTTGTGTTCGTGTTTGTTTTGATTTTTTTGTGTTTTTTTCAATATAATAGGTGATGAATGAAAAGTAGAACTAGCTGTGTAAAAGAGTTAAAAAAAACCATCAAAGCTACTCCAAGATATCTTTTCTTTTTTTCTTTTTTCTCTGCAGTTCACCTACAAGCTAATAAAAATCCCTTAAACAATCCAAGCTTAAAATAAATCATGGGGATTCAGAGGAAAAGTTAATCACTTACTTAAGCTGCTGTGAACTGTTCTGGGGAAAACAAACAACAAATGAAGTAGAAACCCCAAAAATCTGAAATTTCCCACATTAGAAGAAGAGAGTAGTAGAGATTTGATTAAAAGTCTCCATAAGTACAAGGCAATTAAAGTAAATATCTACATTAAATCTTAAAAGCCCTGACATGAGTTGACCTACTACCTTTAGTAAGCCCTTTTCTCCACAGCATTTCACAATAAAAGATGCTCTTGAGAAACTATATTCATTGTGTGTATTAACCAAAATTATTGTAGCAAGCAAATAACTGGCAAAAAGCCAACTTAAAAAGTTATCTATGCTCCCTTTATTTGGCCATTATGAGCAGCAACTTCTGCTAACACTTTATATTATTTATGTTTTATTTTTTTTTGTGGTGTCTTAGGTACTAATCACAGCGATACTTACTAAATAAAGTCTATTCTTCCTCATAAAAAGCCCATTGCATGATACAGGGAAAATACATTTATAAATACTTTAGCACTATTGGCTGAGAATTTGGTCAAAGTTTCAAGAGGTGATCTGTATGATCTGTATTTTTTTTTAAGACTGTTAATGAAATCATGAGTTTCAAGTGTTGCTGTCATTCAAAATTTGAGATAGGTCACACTACTAGGTTATTTGAGAAAGAAAGCTTAAGTACTAAATCTTAAGCACTCATGCTGAATTAAAACTAGACATTGTAAACCTATGACTTCCCTTTCTATTTTTCTAACTTCATCTGAAGTACATTCCTGGTTCTATTTGATGCATGAAAACTATAATGAAGTTTTGTGATTGGGAGTGCTGCATAACGGGACTTTGAGCTGCTTCTGCAGAGTAAAAAGAGAGGAGAAGAAACCATTGGGGAGGTGGCATAAAAAGAAAAAGTAGATCTGGGTAAAAGATAATTCAAAAAAATTTAAAAAAAAAAGAAATTAGTGATTCTTTCATGTCTTTGAATGAAACAAATCTTGGAAACTGAAACACATTGACAAGATACCAGTGACTGCAAACAGACTAAATATTTTAAGCTGTGACAAATATTATATTGCTTCAGTGTTGAAAAGATGAACCTTATTTCTATCATTGATGTCCAGTAAATGAAATATTCGCATGAAAGAAAAAAAAAAAGCTAACTCCTAGCTTGTTCAGCCTACCATCCAAACCTAGCTCCTCAGCCTTAAGCACTAGGTGAATCAGTTTTATTTGTCTGAGACAATCAATGTTCTGTATCTCTTCACTGCATTGAATATTTTATTTCTTGTCTTTCTTCTTGTAGCTGTCTTATTTGGGCATTACAAAAGGACTGCAGAGTTTGACATCCACTAGGAATTAAGATATTTTGTTTCACTCAATGTTTCAAAAGTTATTAAAATTCAATTTTAATTTATTTCTGGCCTTTTTATAATCATAAAGATTCATTGCAGATAGAAATTATCCTTATGTTCTGATTTTTAAAATGTTTTAATATAGCCACTGCTGTAGAACTTTCTGAAATATTGTTGAAAAAAGAAAGAAGCTAACCATCTTCTGTTATGACTGTGTTTTCTCAAAATCAAAATCTATTGAAAATTTCTACCCCTTTTTTGACTATATTGTTCAACTCACTCAAGAAGTGAATACAACAGTATTAGGATTTTTTCCCAAACATTATTATAGATTTGGTAAACAGCTAAAAACAGTGAAGTTAACTTAGCAAATAGTTAATAGCAAAGTTAACAACAGTTAAATGCCCTCATAATTTGTCCATGTCTATGTTCTGATCCCTTTATTACTGTTCTATTGTTCTTCTAAATGATACTGTTTACTAGTTTTAGTTCTACTTTCACTTTTCCGCCAAATTTTCATTATCTGGGAGGATTTGGTGAGCAGAGTGGAGTGTTTAACCACTCTTCTTTTTATGCCCCAGAATGCAGATTTTTAGGATTTACTGGGAAAATATTCTTTAAAAAGCTATCATTATTCCAGTCAGCTTCAGATCTTAGACAGTTACCCATAATTATCTAAATTTCTGCAAATTAGAACTTAAAAGAATCAGGGCTATGTAGCCTTAGTTTAGGCTGTATTTATTTCTTTATTTTTATGTGGAATTGTGATCAGAGAAGAAAGAGAGAGGCTAAAAATCCCCAAAATTATCTGTAAGCATTTTGTCTTATTGAAATCAAAAAGAAGCAAGAGAAAAGAGTATTCAAAATTTTGAGAAATAGTGGTGATCCATCTTACTTTAACTAACAAGAAACTCTGAGGTGCTTGAGGGGAACAATGTTACAATTGACTCATAAAGAACGAATGAATGAGGAAGCATAGAGAATTGTTAGTACTGAGGAGTGAAAAGAAACAAACAAAAAAAAAGAGCCAAATTATTTGCAAACCTAAGGATCTTAATTATTTCTCTATCAAAAAGTATTCTGAGCTCAAACAGAAAACCAGGAGGAAAAAACCCAAATTACTAGTGCCGATCTCTTACTACTTTCAAATACTATGATGCCTAGTAAGTGCAAGATCTCTTCTTCAGTTCAGCATTTGTTAAACAGAATAAAAGGGAGGAAATAAGTAAAAATTTCCCCATATATTTGAAGTTACATGAAATTTCATCTACTTAGAAAAACTTAAGCGCTACACAAAACTTGAAATTGCTACTCTAAGCCCCTCCTGATGCTACGACTTTGAAAATACCTTTCATTCCAGGCAAGCAAGATTTGGAAAAAATGCATACAGTGTTGCGTTTAATTGTTGTCTCTTTAGAGCAAAGGCAGATGGATTACACATATGAGAGAGGCTCTAATTTTGATACAGATTTCGAAAGCATTAAAGCATTTAAGTATTTTTCTATGTGGCTTTAAGCAATTTTCTGTGCGGTTCTTGACTCTACAGAGAGGAAATTGTTGAAAAAGATATGATTATTTTACCTTTTTCTTCTCAAACACATAGCAGAATATCCTCTTGAAAAATAACTAGCAATGAGGATTTCCTCAGGGCAAGCATGTTAATATATTCCTGTTCAATTTTATTCTTAATATGATTGTACTCAGACTCAATCAGACATATTTTTTTCAGAATTTATTTCTTTTCTGTATTTTATCATAATATGTCTAAACTATTCTTACATAGAATGATGTGAGTCATGTGGAAATGCAGAAAGGTGTCTTAAATCCTGAGACCTGGAGACTTTAAATAGTGTTGCCTTAAGGAAGGGGGAAAAAATCTTTCCAAGACAACTTTATATGGGTAAAGCAGAGAAGAGTTCTTTACTTATAGGGTTTCGGGGTACAGAATATAAAGGAGTAGAAAAGAGTATATAAAGTATAAAAAGTATAAAAGAGTACAACACGTGTTGATAAGTAACAGATAGAAAAGACCGGTGCTAGGATGAACTCATGGCCTCAGGAATACCAT
>WBMV01001599.1:14687-87341 GCA_013396655.1 Campylorhamphus procurvoides | reverse complement strand
TTGTTTTGACTAACATGGTATCTAGTTGCCTTAGCTCTGGTACATGTTTTCCTTGTGCAATGTTCCAGCTATTATCTGACCCTTAAGACAGCTAACACAGGGTTAGAGGTTGCAGGCTATGCTATATGTGAGAAGTATACCTAGAAGTGTAAAAATCTACAAATTCATGAAAGGCCTACGGCAACAATAGCTCAATGAATGTTAAAAACGACCAAAATGTACCTTTTATTTTGAACAACTTGAGAAACATTTGGGACATGAGGGTGATAATTCATTATGGAAATCCCAGAAGATGATGAAAAAAATAAAACAGAAGGATTCTGCTCCATCTTGATGTGGATATTTTCTGCCTTCTACAAATACATTGTAATTTGAGGTACTCTGGGGATTTGGTTGGGCCACCGTTAGTCTGGAAAGCACAAAAGTATGCACATCTAGATATCTATGTCTCTGTAAATATTTGGAGAAACTTTGCCCTTAGGAGGTCACAGAATGAAACTTGACATTCTGAGGGAAAGCTACAAGGTTTAAAGGCAAGCGATCAGTTGAAGATTCCATTAAATGCAGGGCAGAGCTGAAGCAAAGGCCAGGCATGAATGCCAGCAAATCCTCATTTTGGAAGGGTAAAGATAAAGACTTCAGGGTGTTCATTGTTTCTAATCATCTTTCACGCGCAGAGGCCTATTCCAGCCTTCGGCACTGAGGTGAGGAAGAAGTGCAAGAAGGCAAAAGAAGAGAGAACCAACAGAACAGACTATTATCTGTAGTAAGGCAGAGAAATGCTGAGAAGTTCATAAGCCGTATTTCTACTACAAAGAAAAAAAATTATGTCCAAGGACACACACAACAATGCATTGTCACAAAGACTTGCCCCCGTAGTGATTGTGAGCAAGACAGCTGCCGTGACTGTGCCTTCCTGCTACTGAGGTTACAGGTAGAAACTCATTCAAAATAAAGATGTGTAATTTTAATACAGCACTATATAGCACAGAATATATGTATCCTAGGTGAAGGCTTGCAAAGAACCCAGCTCACTGAGAGCTGACTTAATTATCATTACTGCCATTTTGTTCCTCATATTAATATTCCCCACATTTTTCAAAGTATAGAAATATTTAGTTAAAATCGAAATCTAAAGACTAAGCACCTTGGACATGGAAAAAAAATCCTTTAAAGTCCCTCTCTAACTTTCCTCACCTTCGACCATTACCTTTGTCAGTACTCATGGTTCATCATACCTAACACATTTTTATTCCTACTCCCTTCCTGAGGCTTTTAAAAATAATTGGGATTTTTCCATTCGTGCTGTGATCAAGAAAAAATAATATTAAAATAATGCTGCAGTATCGCGGTGACCGTACACAAAACAGAGCACCAAATTAGTTCACAGCATCTGTAGTGTTTGATCACCCAAGGGGAGAGATACATGAAGAAAATCAGTACCATCTAAAAATGTTTTCTGAAGCAATTTCTTCTGCAGAGATTGTCATGTGAGAAACAATGAATTTGATGAACATCAACACATTATCATTAAACCATTCAGTCTGTGAGTATGAATAAAGCTTTAAATTAGAGGAAGATCAGAAGAGAACTCTAGAAATCTGTGTAAAGAAGAATATGAGCGATGTCTGTCATAGATACTGGACAGGATCAAGTGTGCCAGAATTGGCAACACCAACTATTTTTATTAAATCATTAATGCAGTACAAGAAAAAGTCCACCTCACAATCACATTATGACAGTTTTGTCCCTCTATGATAGAACTAATAGAACAACATGTTTCTTTTAACATAATTCTTGTTTTCTAAACAGAAAACTCGATGCATTAAAAATTCTGATCTGTCAAAAAGTATTATATTATATTGTGTAAAAAACTCAAATGGCATAATTATTATTTGCATTATAGTCTGGTGGTAAACAAATAGATGCAAAGAATCTATGTATTCGTATGGTACATTCATTTTCTAAATGGGTAATTGAATAACAGTAAGTTAGGTTTTCAAAAATACAATAGGAAATTGGATCCTAAACTTGAATTTTATTGATGATGACAGGAAAAACTTCCAACAGATAGGGAGTTTAGACAAAGTCCAAAGGGAAAACAAACAAACACAGCATCTCCAACTGAAAACTTAGGTGCTTTAAAAACCATTGCTGCCTCTATTTGTGTCAATTATCTAAACAACTAAAGCTGCACTATTGGATATATTGAAGACAATGTTACTTTGGCTGTTTTGAGCATATTAGGCATAAGTAAAATCATTCAAAATGCATGAAACAGTCCTGCACTTAGTTAAGTCCCCCACAGGGCCCTGTTTAGAAAATGTATTCAGAGCAAAATTATAGTATAAAGACAACACAGATTATGGTATCATGCATAAGAAGAGCAGCCCCAATCATTTCAAAGCACAGCAAAGGAAGAGAAACAAACAACAGAGAACATGACTGTGGGGCTCACTGATGAGAACATCTCTGCTGAAAAAGGGAAAATTTGTTTGCTTCAGGGAATGCTTACACATTTTGTACTTATCAGCCACTGGGTAAAGTGTAAATATGTAAGAAAGTGCTGGAATTGAGCACTGTAATTTAGGGCTTTAGCTGCCTGAATGCTCTGAAAAATCATCACTAGATCACAAATTTTATTTTGGGTCCATCAGTGTCATATTCTTAACAGCACAGCTGCATCAACAAAGCCCACCTTTACTTCAAGACTTGTTTTTAATTAGGTGCTAAGTGCTACTGGAGAAGAACAAAGTGAGGTTTTTGTATGGTAAAGAATGCTTGTTTTATAATTCTCTGGGACAAATTGTTTATAACAAAGATGGTAGCAGCAATAATCTTCACGATCACTGTTTTTTGATTTCCTCACTAAGATTTCAACCTGGTGATCTGAACCAACACCCTGCTTAAAGATATACATAAGGGCTAGTGAGTTAAACTAAATAGAGATCAGAAATACATTAGTACATTTTAAAACAGAGATTAGAATCAAATCCAGTGAACAGACTAAAAATTTAACAATCAACTCAGAATCCACATGGACTGAAATTATGAGCTTAAATGGAAAGAGTACAATACTGGCTCTTCTTTACTGGTCATGTGAAAAGAGCAACAATTTTTACTGTAGGCAGACCAAAGAAACTTCAATAATAAAAGAAAAAAACCTTAATTGCCCTATTTAGACTGAACAAATATAATAAACATAGTGAGAAAATCAGAGTACTAAGTAATAGCAATAACATTTGTAGGAATAATTTAGGTTAAAGAGATAAAATGAAACCCTAGATTTGGGTTTGAACAAAATACGACAACTCGATCAATATCTTTAAGAAGTGCTATGAAAATGACGACACTGGAGACAACATGACATTCATAAAAAGAAGTCATGCTTACAGACCTACTAAAATTCTTTGAATGGACCGACAGCTGTGGGAACAGAGATCATCTATTTCACATAATCTACCCTGTTTTTTAAAATGCCTTCACAACTCACTCATGAAAGATTTTGAAAGGAACTAAACAGCCCTCTTATAAAATGAATGTCACTGCACAGATAAATAATTGATTACGAGGTAGGGAAGAAAAGTGCAGGAGTGGAGAAGGGCCACTGGGTAATTTTCACTTGGGCTTGTTCTGTTTAACACATGGAAAACAGGATGAGGAATAGAATAATGATGTTTTCTACTAAACTTTTTTCAGAACAGAATGGTCAAGAACAAATAAATAAAACTAAAAGTGACAGACTTAAGAAGTGAATGATTAGACAATAAAACCTCAAGTAAAAGTCATCATATATGAAGAAATGTCCATATGGGAAAAAAAGTATTTATTTCATGCAGAAAACGGCTATTCAAAGACTCTTTTGGAAATGTGATTTTATGATTATAAAATAGAGCTCTATGAGAAATACCAATTTACTCTTTAGCATAAATGAAAAATACCAAATCAAGTCCTATGAATCATTTCAAAAGGCAGAAGGAAAAAAACAGAATATAATTATGCCTTATAATAAATCCCTGGTTTACCTGCCTCCTGAGTAATTCATATAGCTTGGTTTCATTTCAAAACTTCAGCTTTAGAAGTAAAAGTTCACAGAGGTAAGTTCAAGGCAAGAAGAACAATTAAAAGTATGGAATATTTTCTCATTGGAAATGGCTAAGTGGACTGTACTTTCAGCCTGGAAAAGAGGTAAATCATAACCAGACAATAGATGAAAGGTAATTTGGTTTCTCTCATCTAATAATAGAATTTACTGTATTAAGCCAGTAAGATCCAAACTGAAGAGAAATCAAAGGAGGCAATTCTTCAGACAACAAGTGGATGAATATGGAACTCCTGGGCACAAAATGTTTTGAGTGTCAGCTATTTATCTGGGTTTACAAATAGTCAGGATTAGTTTGTGCATGCAGTGAGAGTTCCTTTAATAATGCCTAAGAATGTGTATGTGGATTTAGCAACATATGTGAGTGACCATCTGAATCATTTGCATATATGGTACTTATATGTTGAGAAAAGGGTTAAAAGGAAGCAAGTGGAAGAGGAAAACCTAGACACATGTTTTGGAAAGGGCTACACTTCCTTGCAGAAAGCTCACATGCATAGAAGAAACAGCATGTGAATAGCTCCTAAAAGGCTGAGAAATAAGTCTACGTCATTAATCCCATTTTAATATCTCTTAAGGAAAACATTTCCTTTCTTCCTTTATAAATTTTTAAAGTTGCACAAGTCACCAGATGAACTAAAAATTCTGTCAGTGTCAGACCACATAAATTTTGAACAAGCAACAAACTCCCACCTTTAAAATTCTTGGTATTCTCATTTCTCTCAGATCAGAAAAGGAACTAATTTCCTTTCTGAGGAATCTGGTTAGTTTTTTCCTTTAAAAAAAAAAGAGTTTAAGCAAAGGAGGATGGACAATACCCAATTCTAAAGGATCAGTGATAGGGTTGGAGGTTTATCATCTTTGTTGAAGGACTCTTCCACTTGCTCTGGACTGATTGCTCATTATTTTATGCTGATCTCTGTATCAAATATTTACTCAGAAACATTTCTACCAAATTTTCACAAAGGTATTTCAGGCATAACATAACTGCCAGCCTAAAATATAAATACAGCTATAAACTGCATAGGCTTAGAATCATATTTAAGCACAAGATAGCTAACCTTGTAAATTTCCACTTTTTCTTTGCTAATGGATTTTTCAATTCAAAAAGAAAAAAAATATTTTGTTAGTAAATTCCTTCAGTTAATAGCATGTTTCATGAGAAAAAAATTAACAAAAGCTTAGCAAGAAGTTAAAAATAGTAATTGGATGACGGTTTGTACAGGAACACTTTCCTGTGTTACTCTCATATTTAAGAGGATCAACAGCTCATTTCAGTGTACACTGATCACAAAAGCACAAACATGTTAATTTTCTCATAAATGATTTTCATTATAATGGCCAAGAAATATACTTATATTGCCATCTGAATGATGGCAAAAATAATTTTCAAAAACACACAATCAATTTAACATTTCATTTGTCATTCAATTCACTTTGAAAAAGAAAATTTGACACATGACACTCTACGAAGTATGAAGGTCACAAAGACTGCAAGCTCTGCTGTATCTCAAATGTTTCTATAGTAGATTTTTCCATCTTTATTTAAAATATTTAATTCCTTTCTGAAATTATTTCCGTCTCCTATGACATAAACTGTTTTAAACCCTTTTGCCAGATATTTATGGAACTTCTCAATATTATGAGCCTCAAACACATTTCATGTTGTGAAGTTAGAAAATTCCATTGCCATAATTGAAGGTAGGACCCTGAGATGAATCAATTATACTTCTCTGATCAATGTTTTCCTTTTAAAACTGCATGAAACTTTTCAGTCTTAACACAAAGATGATTTTTCAGTTTTTAAAACAAGTCATATCTGTGAAAAAGTTGATTAGAATACTGAAAATACCCTAATAGCAAATAAGCACATCTCTACAAGAACAAGCCACATCCTAGACTCCAACATCAGAATGCTTTGTAAACACGCATCATGTTAAAAATAGATATATGCATGCGTGTGCCTGTGTGTATGTGTCTTACTGTTCAGCTACCAAAAATTTTTATCCCACATTGGATCCATCACAGGATCCAATTTACGATTCTAAAGTAATGTTTATTTCAAGCAAAGTCATCCAACAAGCCATTTTTCGCACAATACGTACTGGGCTACAATGCTGTATGGTAAACATTTTCACAATTTGAATGTCAAAAACACCTGCTGCACAGCAGTGCACAACCCACTAAATAAGAAAAATGTAGATGGCCTACAATTTAGTACACAGTTTTGAAAGGAACTGTGAAAAATCCTGGAAAACAACCTTGAGCAGAAGTCACTATAGGCTTACATTGTTAGTAATTATGAGGATTGCCTCTCAAATGAAGTTCTCATCTCATTGTATCATGCTCAGTAGACAAGGCAAATAATTGGTTCATATTAATTTGATATATTTACATGCATAAGGAATAAACACAACTATTTGGTTAACACTGACGCATTATAAATGACCATATAAATAAGAAAAAATATTCCAGCCTGGTACTGTAATTTTTTTTTTTTTCTGTAGAAACAAGTAAACATTTTTCTTTGGGTTGCCACTTCAATCAACAGCTTACTAAATCTGCAGTGTATCAGGGATTAAAAATTTCCACCTTGTAAACATAACAAAGATTAAAAGACTAAAGTATCTTCATTGTCCTGCAAAGTGAAACTTAAAAGAATCAGAAGTGAAGATAAAGCTGAATGCTGTATGTCCTGATTGGTACATGAGAATGACAAAACTTAAAGCCAAGTAGCTTTAGCCAGAGGATATTGTTTGATATTATAATGTGTATTTTAAATAATATTCACTTTTTATGAAATATCAATGGAAATACCAAGGGAAAGTGAGTTAGAGAAAAAGGGGGAAATCTAGACTTTAGTTACTTTCCCAAAGGTACATTTTTTTCTTTGAAGTCTAAATTTCTTATAATGCAGACACTGAATTTTTCAAGTCAGGTGATACGAGTTGTTCTGCTTATTGATCACATATTTGTGCACCATATTTTTAATATCTATGGATTTTTCTCCAGTTTTTTTTATCTGACAGTTAAAATCTCCTTGGTGTGGGGAAAAAGAACCAACCAGGGGTGAGGCAGACAATGAGGATTTACTAAGAGTGAACATAAAACATTAATTTAAAAAGGTGCCAAATAAAACAAAGCGTAATGTCCTATATGGGACTTAGTGCTTAGAAACCTATAAAGCTAGAGTTCTTTCATTTGTACAGTGACTTGTCTGTGGTGTTGCACACTGCTCAGACCTTTCTAAAACCAAGGTCTTAGGGGCAAGTAAAGCAAATTCAAGAACTACCCTTGTTTCTCTCTGCTCCACATAAATATTTAGTCTCTTCCCTGGGTATGATGTTTGCATCTTATTACCTCTGCTCACATTAAAATTTTGATGTGCAGTTGGTGTTAACCAACTCCATCCCAGACCATTTTGGGATGCAAGTTGGTTTTCAAATACTGAGCTTCCATTAACTGGAAATGTTTTATCAGTTCAATGGAGGTCCTTTCAGAGAGCATGGAGGGATAAGAGAAAACAAAGGAAAGGAGAAATAAGTGAACTTAAAGTTTTACCTTTAATAGTAAACTGATTTATTTTTATTTTTAGTTAATTTTAAAGGACCCAGGTTGGTCCTACTTTGCATCATATATCCACAATAATCTAACCCCAATATTACAGAAAAACAACCTGATCACATTTTATTATAGTAAAGTCAAAGAGAGTTAAGCTAAAGCCAAAATGATGTTAAATTAGGACTATCAAAAAGACATGAGAAAAGTTGACCTTGAATCATTTTTTCCATTACAGTTCTGGATTATTCAAGTTTCATAGTAAAGGCGAAAGTACCAAAACAGCCCTGTTCAGATAGTAACATTTCTTTAATTACAATTTGGCAACTTATTTCTGAAATAGGATGTGAGTACTGATTTTTTGTCTTTTCCTTCTTCTACCAGCAAGGTCAGTTTAAGGCTATGGCAGCAAATTTGTTATAAATGGTCATCATGCAACTGTTCTGTCCCAAAAACAGTGCAGGAGAAGAATTTTCTCTGAAATTTCCTCTCTGATTTCCTTATGGTCTGGGCACATAGTAGGTTTGCTGTTGACCTCTAGTGGCACAAATTCTAAGGTTAATTTAGATGTGCTTGGTTTGTTATTTGGGTCAGGGTGGCATTATGCCTCAGCTCCATTTTCTTTGCCTTTGCTATTGATTGCAGTGCATGGATAGCACACACTGTTTTATGCACCCTGTCCATGAGGCGTAAGAAATTCAGCCTCTACCAAGATTACTTTAAATTCATGTAAATTAAATGAGAGCAGAAACATTAAGAATTGTGTTGGAGCTGAAGAGACAGTGTACATATTGAGAACACTGATACACCAATGTCTGTTTTTACTGCCATTGTCAGAGCAATACACTTTTCAGTAGGGGAAAGACAAAAAGTATTATCTACAATGAAGAAATCAAAGCAATGAAAGTGCAGGAGAGCCCTTCAGTATTATCTGTAAGATTATAAAATATTTCTACTAGAACTAAGCTCAAATACATCATAACTCTGATATGGTTAGCTAGGACAGGCAATTGGAATACACAAGAAAAATTGGAACACTCTTTTTTGACTTATAAATAAAAAAGGTTTCTGCAGGAATACCTTCAGATCCGCTAGTGCAATCTAGCAAAAATTCTTTGCTATGGGAAAATGTACTACTTATTTAACTGTAATTTTCTAGATATGTGCAAAGTTTAAGGGACAAGTCTTCATTTTGGAGAAGGAACCTTAAATATATCATTTCACTGCAGGATTGAAGGATGAGAATTTATGGTTGAATATTGACTGTCTGGTTAGATGGTCACATTCAGAGGGTAGTAGTTAATGTTGCAATGCCCTAATGAACATCAGTGAAAAGTGGTGTCTGTCAGGGGTCTGCACTGGAACCAGAACTGTTTGATGCCTTCATTAATGACATGGGCAGCCCCAGCAAGTCTGCACATGACACCAAGATGAGACTGAAGGATGAGATGCCATCCAGAGGGACCTAGACAAGCTTGAGAAGAGGGCTCATGCAATCCGCATGAGGTTTAACAAGAAGACCAAGTGCAAGGTGCTGCACCTGGGTCAGGGCAACCCCCAGTAGCAATACAGGGGATANTGAACATCAGTGAAAAGTGGTGTCTGTCAGGGGTCTGCACTGGAACCAGAACTGTTTGATGCCTTCATTAATGACATGGGCAGCCCCAGCAAGTCTGCACATGACACCAAGATGAGACTGAAGGATGAGATGCCATCCAGAGGGACCTAGACAAGCTTGAGAAGAGGGCTCATGCAAACCTCATGAGGTTTAACAAGAAGACCAAGTGCAAGGTGCTGCACTGGGGCAACCCCCAGTAGCAATACAGGGGATACTGGGGATGAACAGATGGAGAGCAGCCCTACCAAGAAGGATTTGGGGGTGCTGGTGGATGAGAGGCTGGACATGATCTGGCAATGTGCACTTGCAGCCCAGAAAGCCATTTGTATGCTATATTGCACCAAAAGTAGGTCAAGGGAAGTGATTCTCTCCCNAGGGACCTAGACAAGCTTGAGAAGAGGGCTCATGTGAACCTCATGAGGTTTAACAAGAAGACCAAGTGCAAGGTGCTGCACCTGGGTCAGGGCAACCCCCAGTAGCAATACAGGGGATACTGGGGATGAACAGATGGAGAGCAGCCCTACCAAGAAGGATTTGGGGGTGCTGGTGGATGAGAGGCTGGACATGATCTGGCAATGTGCACTTGCAGCCCAGAAAGCCATTTGTATGCTATATTGCACCAAAAGTAGGTCAAGGGAAGTGATTCTCTCCCTTACTCTGCTCTCATGAGACCCCATCTGGAGCGCTGCATCCAGCTCTGGGGTCCTCCATACAGGAAGGACAGGGATCTGTTGGAATGGGTCTAGAGGAGGGCCACAAAAATAATCAGGGAGCTGAAGCATTTATCCTATAAGGAAATGTGAAAAGAATTGGGATAAGGTTCCAGGATGATCTAATTGCATCCTTTCAGTACCTTATAAGAAAGATGAGGACAAGCTTATTAGTAGGGGCCATTGTGACAGTACAGGAGGTAATGGTTTTAAACTAAAAGAGAGTCAATTTAGATTACATATAAGGAAGTGTGGGTGTTTTGTTTTTTTCAGTTGGGGTGGTAAGAACCTGGAACAGGTTGCTCAGTGGATGCCCTTTTGGGGTTGGATGTTGAGCGAGATGACTTGTAACATTCTCTTCCCATCCAAACTATTCTATGTTTCTATGATTTTAAAATCATTCATAAATATAACTAAGAATTTTAAAAGATCAGTCAAATTTACTGATTTATAATAGTGACTTTTCCATTTTTTCTTGCTATATCAAACACTTGGAAGAGTCTGTGACTTCCATAATGCTATTGTTTAATTGCATTTTCACTTTTTTTTTTAAACACGGATTTTCATGTTACTCAATTTTATGCACCTCACTGAACCACCCAGGTTTTACAGGCTCCCTACACAGTCAGTAAAAAAAGATTAGTCTTATCTATAAAATTATATGGAGCAAAACCATGGAACTGCTTTTCTGAGTAACGTCTCTGAGCTATCTGCAGTGGTAAATATGTCAGATTGAGAATTCTCTCTATATATTATGTTAGTTATACTAAAATAATTAATAAAATGAATGAAACCAAATCCATTTCTACTGTTGACAATTACAGAAAACGTGTGTATTCCAATAGCATTGAATATACAATTATCAAGAAAATGAATCGTTTTGGATTTTTTGACTGTAAAAGCTGGTGCAATTATTAAAAACAGGTTCATCTGGGTCAGATATCTGATCCTGAGGCACAGATGGACACTTGAAAATGTCTTGTTCTGATAACTGCTGTAAAGTTAGAAGCAATCTCTCTTCTAACAAAATCTCTTTTTTTTTTTTTCTTTTAAAATAAATGGTCCCTGCATTTTGGGCCAGGCTTTTTGTAAACTAATAGATATCAGCTTGGTGAGGTCTGTATTCTGAGTCAGCTACCTGATGCTGTTTTGATAGGAAAAGCTCTCTGAAACTGAGGAACAAACATCCCAAACTGCCACTGGTCCAGTGATGCGGCAAGGCTGCCTCACTTTTCCTTCAGTGCTAGCCTGCAAGACTAGTCCACACCCCCACCCCCTTTCTTCAACACTTGCTTTCAGTGACAGTGATAGATGCAGTGCTGCTTCTCACACATTTGCTGGATGATCTATATGTTCTGTTAACACTTCATCTGGGTCACCAAAGTAGTGAGGATGCTAAGATAAAGGTCCAGCAACATAACAAACACATTTTTCTTACTGTTACACCATACTGTAGACTGTCAGTTGTAGAAGTATTTGAACTTTTCTGGTACTCTGCTTTCTCATCAGCTTCCTTTGACTCTTAACAACAATCAAAAACTCTTCAGCTCTAGGGTGAACAGAAATGTCAACACTTTTCTGCATTTCTTCCATCTCTGTATGATTTGATATACTAATAATTACTTTATTTCTCACAATGTTTCCCTGTGTCTGGGGTAATCTGAAAGTAAATGAAAACCATAGACATTTCTGCCACTTTTATAGGCATTGGTAGTTGAATTGTATTACTCACTGTCTGGTTTCCACACTACTGCCAACACATATTTTTATTCTGTTCAGTTTCTTTATTTCAGACTTTATTCACAAAACAACAAACATTTATCTGTTGCTACAGAACACAGATAAAATCAAGTATACAAGGTCCTAACATAAGAAAATAATAAGGAATACCAAGAAAACTCTCTGAGTTCATTGAAATTTGTAATAGATGCCCACTGGCAAGACAGTTTGTATTCTCAGAGACTGAAAATTCCTCCTCCATGGTATGTTAGCCTTTGGGTAAAAAGTCTAATGGCTTCTAGTCTAGTGTGTTCAAGAAAAATAATTTCACTAGACACAAATTTTAGTGTCCATGTTTACATCACCAGCTGACTTCTACTACTTGATGATACCTCTTTAAACTCCATTTGTTTGTTTCTTTGGCTTGTATGTGAAAATTTGACAAACAAATTTGTTTGGGTACTGCCTACTCAGTGCTTCATAAAGTATTGCTGAATACTAGGGGAAAATTATCAAAAAGGAGAATAGTATATTAAATACATCACCTTCTTTAAATATCTGTAGAAGCATTACTGAAATATTCTAAACAATTCTGGATTTAGGAAAATCAGAAAAACTTGTTGCATAGTCATACACTGAGCAGTGGAGATGCAAAGTAATTAATCCTACAAGGAAATTACTTACTATCAAAGATTCCAACATTACCAAACTAAAAAAATTCCACTTGTCTTGTATTATGTCTTTTAGACAGAAAAAGAAATCAATGCATAACAAATATAATCAGCACTTAATGTGCTGTAGAAATTCTTAATCTTCATGAGAAGTGCTAAGCTCATAGTCTGAGAAGGTGATAGTTTAAGGTTATTCCCCAAAGCAGTTGTAAAACATTTGCCCAGACTATTCCCTCAGTTCTTTTTCCTCTGCCTCTTCTGTGTCATTATTGTTAAAAAGAGAGACAGAAAAGTCAGGTTGCCATTTGAACATTCATAATAAAGAGTCTATTGTGAAAACCCCCCAAACATGGATACTTAAATGACAGCTCTAAAAAACTGGCAGACTCTTGTAGCAAAATTATGCAAAGAAAAAAAAAAGGTAAAAACAAAAATAAAGATAAAAATAAAATAAAATAAAATTAAAAAAACCCAAAACCAACAAAAACCCCACTACCAATGAAAAAACCCACAAACCTCCCCCCCACAAAACAAAACAAACAAACAAACAAAAAACCCCAAAAAAACCCCATAGCAGTGTTGCATCAACCTAAAGGCAACTTTTCAATTTTAAGCAAAGAAGTGTACTTCAAAGGGTCTGAGCCTTCCTGGCTTTCTCCTCTGGTTTTGGCTACTTTAGGCTCCTTCAATTACAACTCAATGCTTCTGTGGTTCAGGAACAGAGTTGAGCTCTTTCTGCCTTTCTCTCACGTCTTTCCTTCTACCACATCTGAAAATCCTCAGCCAATGAATTGTGAATTACTTTAAGAATTAAATAGAAAGCACAGGGAAGGTTAAGAATTATGTAAGGAATTATTCAGGAAGCAATAATTACAGTTGATTTTACTTAAGCCAGAAACAGACACAGTAGTTTGAAAGTGAAAACATGGGTGCTGATAGTTATCACTGCAGGAAGAAGATGTAGAACCTGAATCAATGCTCTTGGGAGGGGAAATTTTCCTAAAAATGTTCAGGAGCTCAAGGAGGTTAACCCACTTACCTTTCAGAATTAGTTTTTAGGAGCTTACATCTACTGTAAAGTTGCATGACAGCTGCCACTGGCAAACAGTTAGGAGAGAAAATTACTAAATAGCCTACAGTGGCAAAATGCCAAGAGAAAATCATTATAGGCAATGTTGTGTAAGTGCGGCTAATGCACACAAGACGACTTTAAGTAGGCAAAAGTTTACAAGGTTTTGATAATTTAAAACAAGTAGACTTCTGCCATGCCAAAGCTGATCAGTTAATTATCTTACAGTAGACCACATGCAGCACAACCACTCTGTCCTATAAATCAGAAGTTAGAGGCTTCCCTTGAAAAATGGAAATATTTTCTGTGTTCGCAGGGTTTCTCATTGATATGAAAAATAATTTATCTGTGTCAACTTGCATGAATGAGCTGTCAAAATGGAATTCAGGATTCCCAAAGTATTTCATCTAGATACCTTCAGCAGAGATTAATCAGAGAGCTGTGTTCAATTTTCTTTATTTTTTTTTCAACAAAGAAAGAAATAAAAAGAGACTTTAACAAGGGCAGTTTTTAATTACTCTCTCATGATTTAAGTTGTGTATTGTATTGGTAAGTCTCACGCTATTCATTAATAGACAGTTACTGCCAAAAGTAGCACCAAAGCTGTTTACCTCTCCCCATGTGCCAAGGAGTAAAGCCAATACATTTTCTTTCATTCATATGAATGTCCACCTCACAGTAGGTAAGAATAATTTTGTTCAGTATTAAATGCCTATGTTCAGTATGACTAACTCTCTAACCCTCCTGTCTAGTATATGAGCTTCCTAACAACTTTTATTCTCTTCAAAATATTCTGAAAAGTCCCTCACTTTAATCATGATGCTAAGTCTATTATGGTAAATACAATGAAAGAAAGTGTGTCACTTGTCTAAATACACTTATGCATGTATGAGTAGGCATTTATCAAAAAAGATAACACAGTTTCAACAGCAGCATAGAATACATGGACACAGCTAAGAACAAGGGCTTGAGTTTTAACAAGCCTTTATTTATACAAGAGATTGCTATTTTCTCCTGTCAGGATTTACATTTATGCCAAATTCTCAAATATGATTTTAATAGGGATGCCAAAAAAATCAAAACCCAGTGATAAAACTTTCAGACTCCCTGATCCTGAAGTCCTTCCATATTGTCCCAGAAAATAAGTTCCCTGTACTTATTGTGAAGCCTTATGACTCTATATAGACCAAACAATTGCAAATTCTCAGTTCCTAACTGCAGTACAAGAAAAAGGTAATAGAATAACTATCACTACAACTTTTCCCTTGGAAAAACAGGTACAATAGAAAGGCAGTGGAGTCACAGACCCCACATTGCCTTGTTTTGACCTTTTTTTGGTAAACACTGCAAAGACTGTGGGTTTAGCTGCCTACTACACCTTCAATAGTCTAAGCTTTGCTTCTCAGTTTGTTAGATATTACCGTGTTTCAATATAAAGGACAAGGAATCCTAAAACATCCACAAAAAAGGCACAGAATACAGCTCTATTCTCTTGATTCAAGGATAAGTTGCCACCCTTCTTTGGTTTTTAGGATTGGAATGTTTAGGATTTTTGGCCTCCCCCTCAATTTTCTGTTAAAGAAATAATATAATCAAAACATTCAAATTTTGTAGTACTAATATAATTTTTGTAATTTCTTCAGAATCATGCCATGAATATTCAAATCTAGAGAAGTACCCCTAGAACACATACAAGTTTCCTCTAAAATTCATAAATTATAACTTTCCTTGAAGTACTTAAGTCAAACCAAATTACTCTCAGAGTCAGGCACAATGCAGAAAAAATGTAGCCAAATCAGGCTGTCATTACACAGCTATTTCTTTCCCAAAATACATATTATACTTTAAAAAGAGAAAATGCAACAACAATAAAAAAGGAAAACACTGAGATGAAGAGGATAAAATGGAAAAAGTGTGAAAACTAAGAGAAAGAAGATTTAAAAAACTTGCTCAGATAAATAGGATGACAGCTATATGGAACCAGGATATCACAGGCTACGATGATACACAATATGCCTTGCATGTGGAACAAATCCTATTTTCATCAGACATCACCTGCATGAAATAAGATTAAGAATTACATGAGTGGTCATGCAATATGTCTGGTTCAGGAGAAGACTGACAGAGTAAAACTGTGTTGCTAAGTAGATGATAAAATGAATGCCTGTTAATTCTAGTTCATATATTCTGATATTTTCATAGATACTCCAATTAGCAATCATAAGAGTAATGATCTTATATGAAATTTCAGGAGTGTTTTGCCTTTTTAAAGAATCAAATATATAGACATGTTGTGAATCCTAGACACAGGTGTTATCCATGAGTTTCCAAGGCATGAAACATTATACAAAATGTTTATCCAACCAATAGCTTTTATCAGGAAAAGGCAGAAGCATCCAACGTGATTCTGACTGTCATTTCAGGGATTCATCATTTCTTCCAAATTGCATAGACATTAGGATTCCCTGGAGTTCTTTAAAGCCAAAAGAATTATGAACTGTCATTTCAGACAGTAAAAGATGTAAAGGTCATAAGCAATAATGACTGAGTTATTAAGGCTGGAATAGTTAAGAAGAGTATGATACTGGGAGCCATTTCCAAGTATTCATTTCTGGCTAGATGGAAAACCTTCACTGAAGTCTTTAGGAAAGAGCAAGCAACTTAATGCGCAATTTATTTCTATTACCTTTTTAATAGATTTGACTTTTTCTCTGGATTTTCAGTAACTAAGTGTAAAATTTTTAGAGAACAAACACATACAAATAAATCAAATAGCTTTGTGAGCCTTTGCCATAAACCACTGAAAATGCTGCATTAAGAAACTATAAACAATGACACCCTAAAATGAGAGTGGGTTTAGATTAGCTATTGGAAAGAAATTATTTACTGTTAAGAGTTTTGAGCCACTAGAACAGGTTGTTCGAAGGAGCTGTGGATGTCAAATTCTTGGAAAAGTTCAAGATCAGGTTGGATGGAGCTCTGAATAACCTGGTCTAGCAGAGGATGTCCTTTCTTGTGGCAGAGAGGTTGGAACTAGATGACCTTTAATATTCCTTCCAACCCAAACCATTTTATGATTCTATGTTCCTGAAGAAAAACAAAAGAAAAAGAACATAGGTAGCAGCAACAGTTTCCGCTAAAGAGCACTTATCCAAGGTTCTTTTATTAACAGTTGTAACATTTGTCTTTTAATTTTAATGTTAGATTTAAAGGCATACAATACCTTTACATTTTTACTTTGCCTGCAGTGGAAAACAGTGACAATTTATAAGTTTACCACTGAGCTTCTAATGGTCCAGAAAGGCTGTTTGATGCTTCTAGCAAAAGTAGAAATACTTTGCATTACAAGCATTTTGCTCAACATTCAGATAATTGAAGTGGAATAAGAACACAAACAGGAAAACACAATCTAGGGTGCAGGAAGAGGAACCTGTAAGACTAGTTTTGGACTGTTGTAAGCAGCACAGTGTCATTTAGAGCAGCAATATTTACAGGGGCATGAATCCTTTCCACACCACATCCAGCTGCTGCAACAGCAATGGCTGTTTTAAAGAGTGTGAGGACTAGGCACTGAGAGGGTAGGGGTTTGATCATCAGATGGCACTTGTCCCTTGCTTTCTTCCTTTTCATGGGGATAGATTCATTGTCCCCACACTAACTTGTTTCAGTGTTCTCCATCTTAATTTCTATATTGCTCTTCCCTCTCTGTAATTATGATTTGCCTTGGAGATGTGCACACTGGAACGTGGCTGTTTCTGTAGATAGTAAGGGTAGTATACTGGATAACTATTCAAAATTGAGTTTTATATGTCTACCAAACTTTCATCAATCCCATAATGATTCATGCAAATTCACACCTGACTGACTTAATTTCAGATACATGCAAAGGTCTTTGCAAAAATCTAATACATACCTGAACACAATGAGACAGAAATCTACATTAAGAAACATACATTATTAACAATATCTGTTACTTCTGTGCAAATAGAGATTCATGATTCTGAGGAAAGTGGAACAAATATTTAGTAATTTGTTGCTAAGATATTCAATATATTGAATAAAATTCAAACTACGTTGATTTCTAAATCAGATATAAGTTGACAGGTACAATTATTGTAAAAGACAAAGACCTACAACTATTAAAATTTAATCTGATTCTTATACTTTTGTCAATGTTATATGTTGTTGCTATAAACAGTACTGAAACTGTAGTATAACTGCAATATAAATTTCAAAGGAAAAAAAGTAATGCAATACCCTTATGGACAGAGTAAGAATTAAGGATTTATCCAAATAATTTCTTTACCTTACAGGCATTACCTTATAAAGAAACTGCAAATTAATTCAACTGAGTGAGACTGAAAATGTTTCTGAAATATACCCAAGTAGAACTGGGGAATCTATTTTAAGGAGAACTTTAATTTTGCTAGTATTTAAAACTAACAAAGATACAAAGATTTGGGGTTTGTGCAGAGGTTTCTGCTGTACAGAATAATAGAATAATGATTTATAAAACGTTTTGAGTAGCAAAAGTCAAATGAACCAAACATATAATAAGATTACATCAAAGGTCCTAGTAAAATATTTACTAATATCACTCTTTAGTAATAATGAAAAAAAGAAGTAAATTCATGAACCAAATTCCTTGAAAACACAACACTTTTTTCCAGTATAATAACATTTCTGAAAAAGTCACCTCTCTGATTTAAAAGAAGTTACATGATGCAGTACTAGCCGTAATAAATTAGAGAGAATAGTTTTTGATGTTTATTCATTAAAAGGAGGGGGGAAGTACTATAGACGGACTATGATAAGAAGCCTGTCCTTTCAGTAAAAACAGTATTATATATTCTTCAACAAAAATATGGCTATCAACTCATTCCAGGATGCCTTTTTGACTTGACATTGATGACTTATTTATTCTACAATTAAATCTCATATAGCAATACAAATTTTACCTTACACCAAACCTTTTTTCCTTAAGATGGTATATAATGCAAGTGTGTGTTGTATGCAATTGTGCTTGAGAAGAAAATATACCTAAAATTACATCTGGAGTAACAGTTAACGGCAGTTAATAACAGTTTTACAGTGTTCAGTATCCTCCATCTGTTTCCTTATAGATGGAGTTCAAAAGACTGCTGTCTCAGTTTAAGGTCCAAGTAGCATAGAATTTTGTATGGTTAAATTCTCCTCATTTTTAAGTTAATAAGAATTAAAGAACAACCTCATTTGGAATATGTGGACTTCATAAGAGATGAATTATTCCCTTTTACATGTTCATGTCATACAAAGTGAACAATTATGCATATGCTGCCTATGTTTCTAAAGTCTGATATACGATTTTTAATTTTCAGTGTAGCAGTAGTAGGAGAAAACCGCTCACATGTCATGAGAGTCATAGAGGAAATCTATACTGTTGCACTTAAAACTGATAGTTGATGTTTATCTTGCTGTTGCAGAATAAGGCATCCCCTTGCAAAAAACAATGAAATGCACGTGGGAGCACATTTTGAAAGACAATTGTAGAAAACACATATTTTAGGATAAAAATAATCCAGACTCTGAAGGTGCCCTCTTTATTTAGGGTATTTCTGTCGTTATTCTACATAAGAATACTTCTGAAGAGACAGACAGGGAGAAGAATCCATCCTTTTAATCTTGTAGATAATTACTGATATATATTTTTTAAAAAAATTAAATATTATTATGTTATATTTCTTTAAGAGAAGAATAATATCTTATGATAATATATAATAAATATGATTATTATTTCATCTAGAAAGCCTGTTTCTGTGGGAAAGAAACAATTAATACATTGGCTGAAAAGAAATGGTAGATGAAGACAAGAATAAAATCAACAAAAATGGGGAAGAATAGCAGTGTTATATTAGTATATAATCAGTTGCAATGGTAACTAAAGGACTGAATGGTCAATCTTTAAAATTCACTTTTTAAAGGAAATTGTCTTTACAGTCCTTTACACCTCTAGGTAAGGGAAAATAAATAGCTCTTGGATTTTGTCTTTAGATTTTAAACATCTGGATTTTCGAACCTATCTCTTTTCTTTTAATGTTTAGTTTTATCAGACCTTATTGCTCATTTCCAAAATGTATGTATTTTCATAGTAAAATTAAAAAAAAAAAATTCGAAGCATTGTGGAGAAACCTGAGTATATTCAAATTCCAATTAATTTGTACTCTCAAGTGTTGCATAAACTCATTTATGACTGAAATATGTCAGTTTTAAAAGTGAATTGCTTAAAGATTTTTAGAATTTAAAAATAGATTATCACTTTAATGATGCTTAGAAAAATTCAGATCACACTCTGGCATTCTAATTTCACTATCTGAGAAAGTCAATCAGGAATAGTTTCCAGATGACAACCCGGTCTAGATTGTTTTTCTTTCTTTTTTTTTTTTTTATCCTTCCCATTACTCAATTTACTACCTCTATCCATATGCTTTCTGAAGATTATTTTGATAACCTTTAATGAAAGTCGCCAGAATATACATGCTAACAACCCTGGATTCCAAAGGCTGAATCACCCAAAACATTTTCTCTACTGCTCACACATGAAATAAATATGAGCTACTAGAAACGCAAATGGCACTAAGGATCTTTAAAAATCCACAGCAAAATTTTGGCAGTGACTAACACCTTAGCAAGTTTCTGGCAAGGTTATACTGGAAAACAACACTCCTGTCTTACAGATGAAATGGAACCATAGAAGATATTAAAATGCAGGGGATAAAAAATACAAAACAACAAAACCACAAAACCAAATTGAGATCAAAAAACATAGAAGTAGGGTTCTGCCTTCACAGAAGGCAGAATCTTCACACAGTCTTTCTATTGAAATTACATAGGAGCAATGCTTGTCCAATTACTGGTTTCTAAATCTGTGGGAGGTCTTGAGTGTATTTATTTTATTACTGAGTCAAAGCTTCTTCTGTTTCAACATTCAGAGCAGTTGTGACCTGGTAGTTCTGGGACAAAGCCGACACAGCAGTCTGGATATCAGAAGCCCCTGGTTGTCCTTAGAGCAGAGAATGGGGTGCAGTAACTCCATAATGCACATTCAGTCAAAGTAAGGGGCTGGTACACCTGTAAAGTAGATGCTGATTAAGCAAGCTCATAGTGACAGGACTTTAGTATAGCTACACAGAGTGTAGAAAAAAGTGTACGCTGTTAAAATGTGTCATTCGAGAACTAAAGATTTAGAAGAAACAAGAAAGACTTCTGGTAAAATAAAACCAAAAGAAATGAATCAGGCCTGGAACAGAATATGGATCTTCCCATATTCTTTTGAGGATGCAAATAGTATTAAAAAAACCCCAAACCCAAACAAATATAAAAACAATCAAACAAACAAAACCCCACAACAAACAAACAAAAAACTAAACAAAACTCCCAAACAAAAGATCCAAATGAAGGAAGAGAATGAAGAAAAATTATGTGCACTTTGTTTCCTGCTCTCAGCCCTGATACTCTCAACTTCATGACTCAGACCACTTAGGACCAAGAACATCAGTCAACACTGACAGCCAGCATCAGCCCCCTGATGATCTTTACTCACCACTGATCAAAGACAAGCTACTTAAGGACTAATTCTTTGAGCATGTAATGATTGATAGTCATTTAAAAACTAATCTCTGCCCATGTGTACTCTTAATGAACAACAAGCTAATAAAGTGCTGTTTCAACTTTTTTAGCTGGTTTGATTTGTCAGTCTTCCAAGCACTCCCATCACAGCAATCCCTAATTTCCCAGTGTACATATATATAAAATATATACATATATACACACATGTATTCAGTTATAACACACACCACATTATTAAGTCTTGAAAGCACTTCATTTTTATGTCACAGTGCTTTTTTCACTCAAAAAACTACCAAGGCTACAGCTACATTCATGCTCATTTTGTTTGCTGTTATGATTCTGGTTTATGATATGTGCATGACTGTCTATGTAAAATGGGATGAAATACGGATATCTTCCAGTTGCCCATTGTACAGTTGTTAAATATGGCTGGCCAGGCAGACCTGGTTATAGTAATTTAAATTCTTTAAAAATGACTTGACATTTAGGCATTTTATATTGACATTAAATTTTAAATCAGATGAAATAGGCATGCTGTAAGGTCCTATGAGAGATTTAAAGAGAATCTTAAGGGAGAAACTTATGGACATATTCATTGTTTCTTATTTCTCTTCCACACAGTCAAGGGATAAGATATTTTACTCCATCCTTGATCAGCCTTCTAAATTAACCCATTTAGCATAGTCCAATGACGATACAAGAGTACTTAAATAGAATGTAGAATTGAGTTGTAGAATACCATAATTCAGAAATGTTAAGAGAAGACCACTGAAGCTGGTTGCAGAAGAATGGTTCAATTTCAAATAAAACATTAATTGACAAAATTGTATATTTGGTATCCATTGAAATGAACATATGCTTCAGGAAAAAATATTAACAAAATATTCTGTAAAGAATGCAAGAAGTGACTGACAAATAGCAAACTAAGGGAAGTAGGGAAAAACAGAAGACATGAAATATTTTCAAACATATTTTGAAAAAAAAAATGTACAAATACTCAGAAAGTTACATAACATAATGCAGGAAGGCTAACTAATCAGTTAAACCTCTTGAATAAATCATTGCTTGAAAAAAAATACAGTAAAACTCAAGCTGGATTTCAGCACCATTTACATCTGATATAAAACCTTTTTTAAACCTAAATGATTATGATAAAAATATAGATATTAGCAGACAAAATAATATATGGATAAGGAGATACACAAACAGGTAACATGGAAATGGAGGGATATATATTTTAAGGAGTTTACATAGGAAGATTCTCAGAGGTCAGATCCCTTATCTACAACAAAGAACTCGAGAATTGTCATGCAAGATAAAGAAACTAAAATAAAGGATGCAATTAGAGAAAATGTGAAACAGAGACAAACACACCATTGTCACATTGTTGTTACACTGGAAAATAGGCTGCAAAACCACAGAGCCTCGGTGAGAAAGAGCTGAGGGCAGCAGCTAGCAGTGCTCAATGAGGAGAGCACTTTCTAGAGTAATATATACTGCCTAAACGCCATGGTCCACTCCTCCCCACCCGCAGGCCACTGCCAATAACCCAACTGCTTCTGACTCAACAGGTATAACACAGCCATGGGATACTGCTCACCGTCTCTTCCTAAGTTCAACAGTGGATTTATCATTCAGATTTCTTTACTCATGGTAGATCTAGAGCATAAAACTGTTAGTGGTCAAAGCTGCCCAGCAGCCTTGCAGCCTGAACCCAAAGAATTAAAGCCACTTTATGAAAATATTTTTTTAATCAGCACCAGAAAATCAATTCTTGATTATTTATTCTACTTGTGTTGAAAGAAACAGTCAGGGTCCAGTCTTGAGCATTATTGGGTCATTTCATTCTACATATATATGTAGTATATACATGTATATATGGTAGTCTATGAGCATTTTTCAGTTTGTACATATTCCTCTCTAATCACACATAGTTATTTTGCTTATTGGTCTATCATAGCAACATTAAATATAACACCTCATGTTACTTCAATAGTAACAACTAACCATATTCAGCATGTTACTTCAATAGTAACAACTAAGCATATTCAGACTTTATGCTATACATTCTTGTCTTTGCTTGTGCCTCTGTTGGAAAAAATGCCAAGCTACAAAACTTATTGTGTCCCCTTCTGTTGCGGACTGAAGTAAAAACAACACAAAACCCAGCAACCAGCCAACCAAACAAAAAACTGCAACAAAAAAACCCAGCTACTAAAATTAGTTTAAACTCACTTTTATGGTTAACAAAAAACCTTCAGTTATGAACACTAGAGTTAAAAATTACAGAAAAGTACTGAGTATAGTAAATGGCCAATGACTGTAAATTGCATTCTGGTACAGTTGCAAAAAAGACAAATAAAATCCCCATATCAAGATCATTATTTTCATCAGAGACCAAGAAGCAGCAACATAACTGTTGGAAGTCTCAAAAAGGTTCATTATTTGGAATAACCAGTGTGACTCTGGGTATGCATGTTCATCAAAGACAAATATGCAAAATGGAAATCTTATCCTGTAATTAAAGACGAGAAGAATAGCACTGTTTTCACCTAGAGAAACAAAGGGTGAAAGGGAAGAATGACTACATAGAAATACAACAGAAAAATCTAAGCACAAAATTAGTAAGCAACCTCTTACCTAGAAAGGTAAGTGTAAGCGACATGAAGAAATCTGAAATGCTCTTTGGAACTTCCTAGGCTTGGGAAGTAGGTTATAAGACATACTGCCTGAAACCTAGACTCTAAAGATCCTTCCAGTTCTTATGTTGTAATAATCCTTACTCTGAACTGTCAAAAAGATGAGTGGAATAATAACGTAAAAAGAAAAATAATAAGCTGTCTTCTGTAGGCAGAATACAAAGGTCTAGAAAGACTGACTAATTTATGATTATACAGGAATTAAATCTATTTTGATCACAGAAGACCAGATATTAAATATTTGCTTAATATTTAATGACTGAGAACTCTCTTGACCTTTAAATCAAAACGGCTGCTAAATAGTCATGGTGGTAGCTATAAAATAGTCTGCAGAATTCTGTAGAACACTTTTTGCAGCCACTCTTTGCAAATCAGGTGTAAGAAAATTTTTTATATTTCTTTCACTCAATATAGCAATACCTACATCCTGATTTCAGATTTATTTCTTTAAAAGAAAGAAAACAAGAGAAATCAGGACTTGAATTACTTCAAATAATTTTCCTTTTTTTTTTTTTACACACAGTGATCTCAAAGCAAAATAAATTAACATTGATCTACATGTACTTTCATAAGACAAATCTAAAGAAGTGTAAAACATTCCAATTCTTCACATGAGATTTCAAAATATTCACTTTAGTCTTCAGCTGAATACATATTCTGAACTAATTATGCCTGGACTTAGAACCCCAAATTACTTATAAAATACATTTTTGCAATAGTACCAAAGAACTTATTTTTTTCTCACTTGTTTTGGTTGTATTCCTCCTATTTCTACATTATTACAATTTCTGTACTAATTTCTTACAATTAAAATACATACTCAACTAGCTTTTTTCTGCTATGCCCTCTTAACTACTAGAGGTTTGAATAATTACCATAAAAGCTTCTCAATATATGAGAAGCAGATTTCCTTTCTGAAAGCTTTACAATTTCTCAGAAAAAAATGACACATCTTGCTTATGTGAACTTGAAGATTTCTATTATTCATTTCTAATAAATCCAAAGCATGTTAAATTCACAGACATTCTTTACAAATATGCAATTTTTTTGGTTTCTGAAATTTCTGACAAATATGTATGCTTTTGTCTGCCAGTGTGGTATTTGATAGAATTAATTAAAGGCAAATATGCTTACCATGTTTTGATACTTATTGTACTCTACAGTAAAAACCTGTGTCTAAAATCTACTGATTATACTTGAAAATAAAAATCCTTTCAAACAACCTTTGGTGTAATTCTTTCTAATTCCATGTAGACAAAACCACAAAACTGTAAATTGTTTGGAAGTATTTATCTAGAAAATTCAATTAGTAAAGAGCAAATGGTATATTTGATGTTCAAACTCGGTTTCAAACATTAATGGATAGATGAGTAGCTATGCTCCTGTCATCAAAGAATAAGAAAATTATATATTGTATTAACACTAAAGAATGTGAAATTTAGCTGACTCCTTTTGCAAGCAGAGGTGGTGATAAAAATAGGCCACTTATAGTCTGAGATCAAATAAAAAACAACAGGAAAAAAAATCTGTTTGCCAAGACATAGAGCCAGTGAAGAGATTCAGGTGCAAACTGAAGTGAAGGGAGAGGCATGTTTCTAACAGGGATCTACTGAAGCAAGGAGTATTAAAGGCAGATTTAAACAGTTGTGGGAACCTCTTCCAATACAGTCCTGAATTTGGCAGTGACTGTCACAAATTTTCTATTGCTGCAGACGTTTGAAATAAGTCTAGACTTTTACACTTTTCAAATATGCTCAATTTCAAAAAGGGAGTAGTATTTGAAGTTCCTATACCATGAACTATATGGGAGGAAAATCAGATCTCTAATATCGTTCTTTCTGGCTTTGTAAGGTCCAAGTCCCCAATCCTGGGCACAGAAAGTATCCTGGACAAGGGAAGACTCTTCCTTTCACAGAGATATTATGCCATCTCTCTAACTGATTCTTAATACATGGCAGTTCTTCCTTTGTATCTAAAGCACTCTTGCTGTCAATATTTTCATCTTTTACTAATTACTCTTGTGATTAGGAGACCATAATTCAATACCATCAGCAAAGGAGTATTTTCAGTTTGTGGTTTTCCACATTTTTCTCAGTGCTGTCCACTGTCCATGCATCCTGACAAGCTGCATGGATCACACAGTAACACCACTACAGAGCCCACTTGTACCAGCAATAGTGCCTCTGCAGGACATTTTGCAAGACTGTTGTTTACAGAGTGGTTCCAACATTTCAATTTGTCAGCATGTTACATATCTGGGGAGTTGTCATGACTGAAAATCTTGAGGAAAACTTTTGGTGCTGAAGACACCAACATGTACCAAGGAGTGTAGGTTTTAAATGTCAGTGGAGGAAGGCCAGGTTTCCTTCAATGCTTGAGGCTGAGGTTTTCCTGGTGAAGTACGTGTGTTAAGCAACAGAAAATATCCTTGGCATGGCTACCCTCTATGCATGCATTTGCATCATTAGGCTATAACTAGCTGTGTGACTTGTTATAGGATTGCAGACAAATATGCTTTACATAATGTCTGCTTTGGAGAAATGTACATATTAAATTATTTAAAAAGCTGTTGATATGTTATTAGTAGTACTTGGAGGGAGTATTCACTGCTACAATAGTCATAATAAATGTTGATAAGATCCTGATCCAACTATAAAGTAAAATCCATGTTGAATGCTCATTAGTTTTAATAGATTTTTGACTAAATTAATAATGTAAAATAAAATTTTAACTTGAGAAATACTGTCTTTGGAAACATCCTAAGATCCCTCAGTGACTAATTTATTTTTGCTATGTTGCTGCAGTTATAACAAAATTTTAAAAATTCCTCAGGCACAAATACCTGAAATAAATATTTTATTTTACTTTTTAAATGGGTGTTTACAAAAAAGTTCTGCCAAAGAAAATAAAAATTGTTCTAAACTCTTAATAAGTCTGACTGTTTTGGTATTTTTCTCAGACATAGTTCAGCCGTTTGTCTGCATCATTTTAACTCTCTGAGAAGAATTGGATTGTTCTGCTTAAGGAATTAGGTTCTGTTCCTACTAAACCAGACACAGTGCCTCAGTGTTACAGTATAGCTGTCTCAACGTAGTATTGTCCTCCAAATCAACTGCTAGCCAAAAGAACATATGACTGACAAAATGTTGTTCTTTTCATTTCTCTCAATTTTAATTTACTGTATTTTATATTAAATGTTAACTAGTATTAAATGTTAACTAGTATTAAATGTTAACTAGTGTTAGCTTCTCTTACTGGCTCTTTTATGTTCATTCCTGATAGAATGGGGAACTCTTAAATGATTATTATTTTTCCTCCATGAAAGTGCGATCTGACTATCATCAAGTCACCTTCCAATCTTTTTAGTAAACACCCTTGCTTAAATTGTAAAGACTGAATTATTAGACACATTTTCTAAATCCTTAACTGCTTTAATGAACTTTCCACAGACAACTTATTCTCCAGCCATCCTTCCTAGATACAAAAACTACAAAAATCCCAAATGCAAAGAATTGGTTTTCCCTCAGTTTTGTGCATTAGTCTAGGACTGTTTTTCCTGCAAAAGTACGTATTTGATGACTGATGGCTCCTCCACCAAAAATGCTGCCCACATTTAAAGAGGGAAATCCTACTTTTGAGGAATGGAAAAGCAAGTATTCTCTTGATAGACCAGGATAAATACACATGAATAAGCTTAAAAAGCAATTTTCCCAGCATGCCTCACAAACCTCAGTCTGGTTTGGGGTTTTATTTATTGTTTGATGGTGGTTTGGTATTTGATGCAGGTATTTTTGCTTGTTAGATTGTTTTTTTCACCACAAAATGTAATATATGCCAGCCTCTTCCTCTGGGATTCCAGCCTCACTGAAGCCAGTGTGATTTTCCCCATGTAGTTGCTTTAAGGGAATGCCACATTTGACAGTGCTTTGTAAGATTGCCCTTTCTTCAGTACAGAAAGTGTCTTGACTTCTTCCCAGGCGAATGTTACAATTTAACCATTTCTCAAGCAGCTGCTTCATTTGAAAAGGCTCCATTAACTCACCACTAGGCATAATCATCCTGCAAGAGAGACAGTAAGGCAATTGGTTCCATTGATATAATAAGCAGAAGAAAAAATGCTATACTTAATTTCTAACCAATGCAACACGCAGCAGGAAAGCACTGCAGAATGGGATATTGATTCTGGGAGCAAGTCGTCTTGAAACGGAAAGTTGGATACAACCACTGATGAAATGTTTATCAAAGATCTTATTTTGATATTTCCTTTTGTGTTCCTTCCGTTCCTCCTTTGTCTTTATTCTCCCCTCCTCAAAAGACCTGTATTTCTGAAGTCTTTTCTTTACTTTACTGTTCTTTTTCTTTACTGTTCTTTTTCTTTACTGTTCTCTGAGTTTAGGCCAACAGTTGTTTTTTGTGAGCGTTGTTTGCAAGCAATCAGAAGTGCATCATGAATATCACCCTATTTTTAGAATCTCAGGTATATAAAGAATTATTCTCAATTAAAATAAAAAGAAATTAAAAAAAAGAAAGAAATTTAAAAAAAAAAAATTCCCCCAATAGGGCTGCCAACAGAAGCTTTAAACAGCTGGCATGGCCTTTCCCAGGGGCTGCAGGGAAACTCCCGCCCCACCAGGGTCTCTCTTTGCTGGCGCCACCCTCCTGCCAGGGCCTCTCCTCCCGCTCTACCCTCGGGGCTCGCAGGGCTGTTTCTCCCCCGGTTGCCCTCACTCAGCCCTGGCTGCCGGGCAGCATTTTGCCCTCCCTTGCCCAGGTTTCCCCGCGGCTCTCTCCTGCCCGCCCGGCACTGAGGCCGCTGGAGTCGCTGGGACCGGCTGTGTCCAAAGATTATAGGATTACTGAAGTGCAATACTATTCGATGTAAAACTAACAAAAACTATCAAAATGCCTGATTGTCTTATATAATAATTACTACCATGTCTGCATATGTTTCTGCAAACATAACGCTTTCTCACCTCCACAGGAAGCCATCCACTCTCACAGCAGTTTAATGTTTTCACTTTATTTCAGAATAAATACATATTCCATTTCCCTGTTTTGTTCTTTGTGTTTGTTCTTTGTTTTTCCTTACTTTGTCTCAAACAATTCCTACATGGTTCTAGAAGTGAAATTGGTAGAGCTTTTCCAAGACATCTCAAGGGCATCGGACTCAAGAATTAGATAAAATTCAGATTGGGATTGAAGCTGTAAGGAAATACTCTTAAATAACAATCTATGATGTATATGACAGTAAATAACTTCTAAGGCTCCTTTAAAAATAAAGGTCTATTTGTCCTGAACTAACAGCCAAGCCAACAGCCTGTACATCTGAAAATATCAACAGCTAGTTTTCCATAAATAAGTGCTTAGTTTTGTGGGTTTGTGCCTTCAGCAGAATTTCTTGAAATGACGGTGTGCTTCACAAATAGGATCTTTGAAGGAAGTATCCAGCAATTAATATAGGAAGTATTCCCCTAGATACCAGACACACTCTCACGTGCTTCCTAAGCCAAGGCAAGGCTCACTTTCATTTCACATCTTTCCTACTACCATGAAGCAAACAAGAATCTGTCCACAGGAGTCTGTCTAGAGGACAGAAATGACAAATGGACAGGATATTAGAACTTGACTCCAAACACTTTAATACTTCCCAATCTTTATTCAAAAAAAAAAAACATCATGAGGATTTTTCTCATTTTAATTCAGAGGAGTTCTGATGTTAAATATGATTTTCTAATTCAGATGAATGAGGTATTTTTCCACATCAGATCATTGCAAATTTCATATTTTAATCTACTTCACTCCTACACAATAATTGTTACACATTTAATATACACTTAACACCTACCATTTTATCCTTATAGACACCTACTCAGCTAATCAAGGAGTTCAAAAAGTTTCCATTAAATGGGGAAATGAATGTAGCACATCACCAATATTTAAAGAAAAACTATAGAAAGAAATCAAATATGCCCTGCTTGCTAAGGTAACAAATAAAACTCCATAATTGAAATTTAGAATATTGAAGATTATAGTCTTTGCCTAATATTTATGGTCAAACTGGTTTAAAATACACATGATAATTCCACATTTTTTTCTTCTGATATGAGTATTGGACATCTCTCATGAGAAGCATTTGTTCTTTATCCTGTAACAAAAGTAAAACGATTACAAACGAATCAAACATTTTGTGTCATGTCATTAAAACCTGTCAGTACCCAAAGGTTTTAATGCAACTACTTGTGTGTAAATGGGCAGAAAGCACACAGAAAATGTTAATTACATAGCAAAGTGAATTTCAGACACAGATGACAAAAAACCACAAAAACCAAAAAAAACCAAAAACAAACAAAAAAAAAAAGAAAACCTAGCATCAGTTATGATCAAAGTTGCTAAGAAAAATGAAGTCTGCACACTTAAAATTTTTAAATCTCAAATTTTCCACAGGTTTTGTCGTAAGATTTATTTTATTTAAATTTCATTCCTTGATCACTTTACTTTTACTTTCACTTTCAAAACCAGCATATCACTAATCCACTTAGCCTTCCTTCTTAGAGACACTTTTCTCCCTTCCTCTTCTTAAAAAAACACGAACCTAGATTTGGAAAAAAAGGCCTCAGTGGGTTAAATAAATCTTAAAAAAAAATTCAAACCTAAATTTCAGGTTTCTCAAAGGCAGAAAATAACATTAGAAGCCACGTTTCCGCACCAAAATTAACTACATACTTTAAAATGCTAGGTTGAAAGTTTTTACTCAAAACTGCAACATTTTTGGCAGTATTTGAATTATAATATCAAACATGTAGGTCAAAATTATATTATATTTTGTATATGCAATTAAAATATTGGTTCCAAATTTGTTTAATAATGCATTTGCTGGAAGCTCCCTCAGTTAGATACCTCATTTCCAGAAAATATATCCTTCTGATAACAAATTTAATTAATTTCCTCTTTTTAACTATTTTGAAACTGAAGTCCCTATAACAGCAATCAGGCAAGTAATACAGTGTGCCTACTGTAGCAAGTAATGTAGTCTTATCTTCCACTAGAGAAACACAGAATGGTCGAGTTTGGAAGCAACCTCTGGAGATCATTTGCCCAGCAAGAATGGAGATTCCAAAACCTTCCTGAGCAAGCTCTACTTGTGTTTGACTGGCTTTTTCTATTTATGTTTAGATAAAATTTTCTGCATTTCAATTTACGTCCCTTGCCTCATGTCCTGTCACTGGGCAGCACTCAGAAGAGCATGGCTGTATCTTTTTACACCTTACAAGATTACCCTTGAGCCTTCTCATCTCCACGTGAATGTACCTTGCTTTCTAAGTCTCTCATTTTGCATTAGATCCTTCAGCCTATTTATCATCTTCATGACCCTTCATTGGATTCATTCTATATGTCCCTTGTACTGGAAAACCCAGACCTAAATCCAGCACTCCAGGTGTGACCTCACCACTGCAAGTAGAGAAAATCTCCTCCCTTGACATGCTGGCAATGCTCTTCCTAATATAGCTCAGGAGAATGCTGACATTCTTTGCTGTGACAGTGCATTGCTGGTTCATATTCAGCTTCTTGTACGTGAGAATCACAGTGTCCTTGAGTATGACCATCTCATGGTCACTGCAGCTGAGGCTGCCTCCAACCTTTGTCTCTCTGACCAGTCCTTCCTTGTCAGTATCAGGTATGGAAAATTGTCTTCCCTCATCATTTCTTTACTCACCTGTGTCAGGAAGCTATCACCAATGAACTCCAGAAGCCTCATGGATTGCTTGTTCTCTGCAGGCTTGTCCTTTGAGTAGATACCAGAATTATTCATGTTCCCCATGAGGTCCAGGGAGTAAATGAGGGTTCTTTGAAGAAATCTTCATCTTTGCCTTGATGAGGAAGTCTGTAGTAAATCCCTACCATAATATCACCCATATTAGTCTGCCCTCCAATCCCAGGCAGCCCCCTCCTGACTCCTCATGTGCCCCTAGGCAGAACTCCAGACATTCTTCTACTCTCTCACATAAGGTGCAACTCTTCCTTGACTTCCCACCCTGCCATTCCTAATGACCCTAATTGTAATTCTCTGGTAGTGTGAGCTCTCCTACTATTTCTTTGTGATCCTAGTGAGATCTCAACACTGTAACTGCACAGAGACCTCTGATTCCTCTTTTTTTTTTTTTTCTTTTTTTTTTACATACAGCATGCATGTTTACAGGCAGTTTACAGAGGCAACTACTCAAGCAGATTTCCCAGAGTGAGAATTTTCTCAATAACACTTTTTATCCAAAGGCTTCAATAAAACCATTAGTTACAACTTTTATATGTCACATAAGTGACATAATGTCTTAAGACACTAAAAGAAAGGAGAGAATGATAATTTTCTCAACTGCAAGAAAAACATTATATGAGTTAACTGTAGGCCAGACCTGCCTGAGAGAATATTTTCTCCATAAAACAGTATGCAACCTTCAAGGTATTCTTCCTGATAGCTAAAGAAATTACTATTTTTATCAAGTTTATTCAGAGGTATATTTTTTCCTACACCATACATGTTTTTAGTAGATGACACATTAGAAAATTTTTAGCATATGACTTCTGATGTGCTCTCCTGGTTTTGTCTGGCATAGAGTACATTTTCTTCCTAGTAGCTGAGACAGTACTGTGTTTTGAATTCAATATGAGAACAATGTTTATAATACACTGGTATTTTAGTTTTTGCTGAGCAATGTTTACCCTAAGTCAAGGATTTTCTGTTTCCCATGCTCTATCAGTGAGGAGGTTCACAAGAAGCTGAAAGGGAGCATGACCAGGACAGCTGACCCAGAGGGATATCCCATACCATAAAACATCAAGCCCAGTATATAAACTGGGGGAGCTGGTCAGGAGGCACCAATCGCTGCTCAGGGATAGCCTGGGCATTGGTCAACAGGTGGTGAACAATGGTATTGTGAACAATGGTATCCCTTTTTTCTCTTGGGTTTTATTTTTCTCTGCTTGTTGCTGCTGTAAAATTGTTCTTATCTGAATTTTTACCTTTTTCTGGGTCTCCTCCCCATCCTAACACAGTGAGGGTGGTGAAAGTAAGCAAGCAGCTGAGGGATACTTAGCTTCCAGCTGGAGTTGAACCACAACATATGCAAAATAAATTTCTCACATCTCTATATTGAATGATATTTTTGTCCCTTAAATCCGTAATACTACAGTAGCTATGTGACAGTGGAGAGATTAAAGGTATGTGTTGTTCATAGACCCTTACTGGGTTCTTATACATTTCCAGAATATGTCAGAGGCCTTTAAAAATCTCTTTTCTCTTATTACTGAGCCAGCTCACACATTTTCTAGTTTCCAGGTGAGACGAAAAATGTGTAATTACAAGGAAACATGCCAGAGAACCTGGAAGAACAGTAAAAGAACCTAATATAAAATCTGCTGTGTAAGAGGAAAATACATACTAGAAAGAGTTTTCTGTATTTCTTCTTGTCAAGCTTTTATTTGTGCAGGGGCAGAACAGGAGATGAAATGGTGGCAAGAGAGGTTGTGGAAGAAATCAATAAAAAGAAAGGAAACAAACTGCCAAGGCCAGGTGGTAATCACCTAGGGATCTTAAAAATGAAAGACCTAAACTGCTAACCCCTTCCCTGAAACTGCTTTGATAGCAGAGAACTGGAAAATATCCAGAGACTCAGGAAACTATAGGTTTCTAAACCTAGCATTCAACAGTGGGAGAATCATAACAGAGGGCATAAATAAAATGCAGAAATCTGGTCACCTGACTAAATATTATATTATAGGGTAGAGAACACAAATTCCCAAAAGGAGGAAAATAATGTGTCACAGAATCACTGAATTCCTCTGCAAATTTCAGCAAGCCTAGGAATAATGCAGATCCAAATTAATTGAGGCAGTCGAAATTTATAAGAGGCTTTAGTTGAAAGCTTTCACTGAGTGTTTTTTAAAGAAGTGACATGGGAGGAAAGAATCTTGCATGGATAAATAATTGATGAAAAGACAGAAAGTAAGAGCAAACTATATGTTTTCACCACAGAGATGGTCATTAGTGGGGTTATATGGGAATTGGTGCTACAATCACTGCTGTTAAATAGACCGGTAAAGAAACTGATAAAGAAAAGTAAGACCACAACCACTGATAATGCAAAGTATTTCAGAAGAGTAAAAATAAAAGACATCTTTGAAGAACTACAGAGGACTTCTGCAGGATTCAGTAGAAGACTAAATATAACATAGCTATACATGAAGGGAGCTCTTACACCCTAAAAAAACCAAGTTTTTGCCCTGAAAAAAAATTATGTTTACTAAGATAGCCCTTGATATTCATGGAAAAGGCTTTAGGGTATAATAAATAAAGATACATAAATTCAGAGTCAGCAGTGGTCTAAGAAGCAGATCAGTTTTTAGGAATAATTAGGAAGGAACTTTGTCAGAGATAGAACATCATTACAGACTTTAAGTTTCCAGTGGCCACCAACCTCAAACTGCATGCAGTTTCAGTATTCTCTTCCCCACCTTCAAAAGAATGGAGAAGAGAGCACAAGGGCTTGAATGAAAGGTGGAAGAGATTCTGTACAGCCAGCAATGAAATCATAGAATCTTCTTCAACCTATAAGAAAATGGTTGACAGAGAGGAGATAGGACAGATAACTACATTCAGGCACCAAAGTTAAACTGCTTTGCACATTTTTTACTCAACTGCATCCTAATATTTAAATGCAGCTCTTGCTAGAAGATGAGTGGATCTTTAAGAAGTACTTCCAAATTTGTGTGGAAAAGCATTCTCTGATTAACTGTGGTAACCACCAAATATAAAATGTTACTTCTTGAACATGTAATTGGCAAACACATCAATGAACAGCTCATAGCACACCTCTGCTTTAAAATAAAGTTATTTGACTGGTCTGTTATAAGTCTAAATTTCTTATTACATGTGTCCAAAGCCAATAATTCTCAGTCTAATTAAAAATAAAAGTTTAAAGACAAAATTAAAAAAGCTAAAACTCTTTGGAATCATGAAAGAAATCCTATTATAGTCCATGTGACATAACAATTAATTAATTAAATAAATAATATTGAGCATCAATGTTCATTCCGGTAATAACTATCATGAAATTGTGTCACCCTTTCCCCCACTTTATAAAACCTTACTTAGGAGCAGGTATTTGCAGTTTAAGAGAAAAAATAGAAACCTGAGGAAAATAAAAACAGTTCCTCACTTCAGGTACAGTACAGCAATCAACAGCAGAACTGCAGCAATTGAAAGCCTGGAAGAAAGGTATCTTAGATCTATCTATAGAGGAAGTCCTTAGAGATTCTAAGTACAAAACAACAAATGGCCATGCTGGTTGTCACCAATGGAATCAAACTGGTAACATGCATGAGTTTTAAAAAGGTAATATACTAAGTTGTTTCTACACTCAGACAATGCAAAGACATCTTCCACATAAGCATAACAAAAAAAAAGAGGAAATTCTCTGCAAACATGGAAATTTTTACATGCACAGGACTCAAATATAGTACAATGAATTAGCTCCAAAAATAAGCATGAATAAAACATTACTAACATAAGAAACATTACTTCCAATACTAAAAGTGATAAAGAGCATCAGGGCTATAATGAGAAGAATTACTTCTGATCAGTTTTAAAATTAGTCTCTATCTTCAAGCTGCTTTATTTTTCTGGGACAAACAGAATTTAAAAGCAGATGCTCAACTTTAGAAAATATGGTCAAGGAATCAAAAGACACATGAAGATAATAAATAAAACAATACAGTAAAAAAAAAGATACAGTAAACAGGTTATAAGATCAGTGTTGTACGCAATGCATCTCAGTTCATCTTCAACTCACCTGATCCTACCTTTCTGAGCATCTACAGACTAAACTTTACACACCTTAAAATAGAATCAGTTTTCTATCAATATGGATATAACTTCTATAGCAAAAGAGAAACTGTCAAGTAGTGGAGATTGGAGATGACTCAATAAAGTGCTTCTGATACATTTAGTGAAATGTAAATGCATGCCTGTAAAGCCTTTCAGAAGGACTGCAAAAAATAAGATGGTTAATAAATAGCATTTTATATAGAGAGTTGTGTAACTACAATGTTGAGGTTTGGGGTTTTTTTACACTTTCTTTTCCTTATATATTTTACATAGTTTAGGCTTTATTCTCAGCTGGTTCCAAGTAGCATTATGCAAAAAGAGGGTTATGAAAATTCTTCAATATTTGATGCAAATTACTGCCTTAATGTTCAGTGTGTCATAGTTTAATGGCCTCACATGACAATTTTAACTACAGCGCAGAGATATCAGCATTTGCTGTAAACCAGCTGGCTTGAATACTAGAAGTAGTTTGTCCGTGGTTGTGTGAACATACCTCTTGGGTGGTTTAACCACAGACATTCTGCACTGTGACTACAACTTCTCATTCCTGAGCTGACTTCTTTGAAATTAAAGGAGGTACCTCAAACACTGCACTGCCAGTAGTTGCATGGTGCACTTCATAATGGCTGAAAGTACCTTGGCACGCATTTGTTCAATGTGGGTTCAGACTGATATAATTTATTTAACATTGGCAGGTGCACTCACAGAGCTCTCTGCGGTATTCAGAGACTGAAACAAGGACAGCACCTTGCACTGGAAAATTTAATTTCCCTTCATTTAGACTACACAAATAATCTACAGTCTCTGTAATCTGGTTGCTTAATATTACCGTGTTGAAGGTCATTATTAAAGTCATTGATTAGAGTAGTATTCTAGTTTTTATTTATTCTGCAACCCAACAATGTGACCTCTATTGGGGGCATTCAAAATGTGTGTCCTGCTTAAAAAACCATCACTACAGACTATTTAGTATAAGTATCACATTTCATTAGCCCAAAAAGAGTGATTTTATCATTAAATAGTTTATCTAAAACATAAAATGAAATAAAAAAATACATTCTTTTTGCAATAGATAGGTTTCCTGTTGGCCAGTAACAAATTGTATTTAGTTACAGACACAATAACAATTATTTTCCTCCATGGAACTCAGAAAAAATATGTGGAAAAATATAAGATCAGTTATTAAGTGATTTTGTATCTTTTACAGTGAAAAAATTTAGCCTGCTTCTCAGTCTTCCATTATACGTCCTGGTTTAATAGCACCACAGGTTGTGAATACCCTAAATAATACCAAGTGCATGAGCAGATAGAGAAGACTGTGGGAGGCAAAGGGAAATAATTAGTCAAGAGGACAATGCAGGTCCCAAAAACATGCCAGAGACAGGAGGTAAATGGACTTCACCATTCAGTAAAGCCTTTTTATTAGTACTAGACTAGATTCTTGCCTTATTTGTCCTACTACATCAAACAGACAGCTACCATTAAATGAATACTCCATGCTGTATTTAGTCCTCTCACTTCAACAATTTAAGAATAAAAATCATTAAAATTCTCTTCCACGAGGCACTTTTTCCTTGAAAGCTGACATATATCAGAGATCCTGAAAAACAATACAACTGTTACTGAGTTTACAGCAAAGGTGTGCACTTATTCTGTTATGAATAACATTAAGAAATGATAACAGATTTATAATGGAACTATTTTCTCTATTGTCCTCATTAACTTCTTACTCTTGCATTTGTGCCATTCCTTGACCATTCAGAATCTTAAACAGTAAGTCTTCTGGAACAATAATTTTCTCTTTAATAATATATGAAAATAGTAATTTCCAACAGTAAAAAAAAAAAAAGGAAACTTTAATATAATTTCAAAACACGTATTGAAAAAGAGAGGCAGCAAGCAAGAGTCAGTTATGAGGTGAATCACTTTTGGGCTGTATTTAGTTGTCCATAACAAATTTTCAAAGTCATGCAAAAGGTGTGTTGGGAAGAAGCATTTTATTTTATTTTAGCAGGAAAAAATTACATAATAAGGATAAGGAAGATGATGAGGAAGTTTAATGAGCACTCTTTCAAAACCCATAAGCCTTCTCATCAAATAACAGATTTTCTACATCTATATTAATGAAGTATTAAGTTCCAGGCATCTTAATGAGTTTCCAATAGTCAGCTGAGTCTTAATAGTTTAAATAAATGTTTTATTTTATGTGGGTCCATAAGACCATATAGAAAATAAAACACAGTTCAAGTATTGTGTGCAAGCCAAGGCAAATTAAATAAATGGTATCATATAGCTATGACTCCATATTTGAAACATTTATGAAATACTTTGTGAGACTATTTTGTCCACTTCTAATACACACACATATATATACTTATATATGCTATATTTCAAACGTGGACAAGATTTTATTTGAACCCTCACATACACTTGATTAGTACTTCAGTTTATTTATCTTTCAGGGTTTGTTTTATCAAATAGCATACAAATTGCTTACAGGCCACTCGAGTAAAGGTAATGTCACATTTCTATTCCACAAGACAGAATAAAAAAAAACCCAAACATATAACAACACATCCTGTGTATGTATGCAGAACTGGCCTCTTATTCCTTTTGTTCTCTCTGACTTCAAGCCATCAGCTGCCACAGCATCCTTTCTCTAAATGGCACAAATGACTGAAAATTTCAGCCAAGCCACATATTTCTATTTATTTTTTTCTGTGCATTGTACATCTAAGAAAATTGACAGCTATACCTTGAAGGCCTATAGAAATTCTTATAAATGTTAGGGAAAAAGAGAATTAGGTTGAATGATACTTGGAACTTAATGTGCTAAGAATATGAGACACTTCATCATATGCAGGTTAATAACACAGCTTCACTGGATGATAGTCAACTTTCTTCAGTGACACAGGCAGCCCTTTATAAATTAACTGCTCAATGTACATTCTAAACTAATTCATCTGTGCTGGCAGGTAAGATATGACTCCTTAAATGTCACTTCCCTTAAAATATTATAGCATAAGATGAATAGGGCAAAGTGAATTTATGAGATGGTTTAGCAGGAAGTATGTCTTTCCTATAAGATCAAGTAAGAAAAAAAAAGCCTACTTACATCTCAAAATAGATAAAGCACTCTCTTTGTCAATTTGGTGTCAGTTTTGTCAACTGAATTTGAAAGGTCTGCAGTTAAATACAACAAAGGCTACAACTATCACTCTGAAGCAGGTAACAGAGAAAGTTTGTTTCCTTGAAGTAAACTTTAACGATAGCTGCTTTGAGGCCAAGTCTCAGTTTTTCTCAGCCTATATTTCACTCAAACAAAGAAAGACAGTTCATAGTTACTATTTGCAACTCGTTAAGGACATACTTATTCCTTGGCCTCTTAAAGTAATATTTCAACTTCAATCACAGTAAATTGGATAAATATGCCAAATTTTTCATAGCAAGTAGCATAATAAGAGAGTTTGCCACCAGAAAAGTGAGGCAGAGGCTTGATATGTTGAAATACATAACTTGTTGACATGAATTGCTTTTTTAATTAATGAATGGACAGAACTAGACAAAGAATTAAGCACTTCTGTTACTCTGGGAGAAAAAAAGAAGTCATAAGAGAAGGGTAGAGAATGTGATGTGGCTACAAGACCACAGTTTTCATGCAGATTTTCAAATAGATTTCCAAAAGTAGCAAATCAGTTAACATATTTTCATAGTTGAATCATCACTTTTTTAGTGTTGTCTAATGTTTTTCATTACATGGTTTTATTTGCATTTGCTAATTACTTTTCCATGTTTCATTCATTCTGCTCATCTTGTTTAAGCTACTTTGGGGCCAGTAGGAAAAGAGGGGTGGGGCACAGGTCAGTGAAGAAAAGGAGGGCATTCTTCACTGCCCTCTGTCAGAATTCATGTTTTCAAGAACAAGGCTGAGGCGGACAAGAGGGAAGATTAATATATACTGAAATATCTCCATTAGGAAGATTCTGGGATTTGGTATAAGGATTGCAGTTTAGCCTTTAAACTTGAGTTCACATCATCTGATATCAGCCATGTTCATTAAAAGTGCATACATTTAGAAATTATTAAGACCTTCAGAAGTTGTGAAACACAGAATTACTGAGAACTCTCTCTTGCTGAGCCTGTCCTGCTTTATCAGCTGATAGTACAGACAAGTGGTTTATGAATTAACTATATAACTCCATACATTCTAGCCCCAGACAGCAGGAAGGAGTAAGTATACTGCGCTTCTGGTGCAATGGCTGTTGTGGACCTGTGGAGTTGAAATTTAAATTTCATGCCATAGATAATTCAATACAATGTCTTTCAAACCCCGTCAATGTACAAAATATTTATCTGGGTGTAAAATCTCAAGGAAGAAGAAATTAAATAGAATTTAACCTCATTTATATTTCTTTAAGATATACACTCCCAAAGGTCTTATAAAGCTCTGAGAAGAAGGAAAGCATCAGCTTCAAAGCTTTAGTCAGAAAAGTTATCAATTATAGCCTTTTTTCTTTGAAAAACCTACTCCATTTTCTTTTTCAGAGCTCAAGAAAAGGGAGATATCTTTCTATGATGTAATCAAAAGCACAACCAGAAATGCAAGCAATTTAAAAGCCATCATGATCAATGAGAATTCCTCATTTGCCTTCAAAAAGTTTTAGAACACACATCACAGCTGACACAAAATCAAGCTATGACATCAAACATGCAATTCGAAGAATGCCATGATGCTGTGACGGCAAAATATGCATGCACTGTTTTTTCTTCATTTTGTTTGGCCAGTCTTAAATAAAATATATTGTTTCCCCTTTCCTCCCTGCTAGCTAGAAAGCAGTTTAGTAATCAGACTGCTTTACTTTTTTACTTGGATATACCCTAAAGCAAAATCCAGGTACTTTAAAGAGCGAAACTCTCATAAACATGTCATAGATTGAACCACCTGAATAAAGAGGAAAAAGACAAAGCTGATAAATATTGTTGCTATGCTGGAAAGTATAGCAGTTTAGAGAACATCATAATGGCATTGTCTGCAATGTGCAAGAAACCCCTTTTGACATCAGGCAGTCACTTCATGCTATGAAAACAGAAAGACTAGTGTGCCATTTCTACATCCAGTTTGAACACATTCTAGCTATGGTTAGATTGATATGACCTCTGTATCTACACAGTTTTGCCAGTTAGCTGATTGCAGTGGAGGCTCAGTCTATACCTTACATAAAGTCTAAGCCTCAGGACACAGGAGCTCCCCACTGAATGGCTGAGCAGTAAGGGGAAAATGTAAAATTCACATCTTTACCTCTGCAACTAGAGACTTCCTTAGTACCATCTTGCAGAAATACTGGAGGACATAAGTAATTTCAGCACTACTATCTAAGCAACAAATTGATAAAAGCAAGAAATTGTTCAGAAAACAAGTCCACTTTCAAACTAGGATGGAAATTGTTTTCACAGTCTAGTTTTAGTCAAGTATGAGATTGGTCATTAACTATCACTTAAAAATGGCTGAGGCCTATTACAACATTGCACTATCAAAGAGCAAGGACTGCCAAAACTGAGTTCAATGTGTAAAAACTTAGTGAATAAATAACTTGAAAGCTCTTTTGCTCTCACTCTGTAGTAAAAAGGATGAAGTAGAATTTAAAGATTTTATATACAGCCTTAGAATAAATATGTTATTCACAAGTGAGCTGTTGGGTCATTTCTATTAAGTGGCTGTAGACTTTACACTAGAAAGTCTTGGTCAAGCAGACCTTGATCTCTACACCAACCCTCTGATCATCTTTTGATTGGGTACAGCCCCCAGATTCATGGCCCTCTGCTGGGCTGGACCCACTTCAACAGGTCCATGTCTTTCCTGTACTGAAGACCCCAGAGATGGACACAGCACTCCACATGGGATCTCATGAGAGTGAAGTAGAGGGGTAGAATCACCTCTCTCAATCTGCTGGTCATGCCCACGATATTGTTGGCTTTCTGGGTCACAGCATACCTTGGCTTTTTGTCAACCAACCACCCAATTCTTCTCAGGTTTACTCTAAATAAGTTTGCCCTCTATGAAGAAATAAGCATAATAAAGAGAAATGAACAATACTTTTCAACTGTAATTAAAATATTAATAGGCTACTTTAAGTACTACAATTATCTAGAAGAGTTTTAAATTCCTCCGTGATTTATCGTTATTTCACAAATGTAGTAAAAATCATGGTTGTTTGTTAAAAATTATTACATATTTTAAATGGTACTTATTGAACTTTATTCAATTCTAAAATAATCTAATTGATGATTTTCTTATGGACTCTCTTCAAAGGCCTGTATTTCTATTACAGAGAGAAGTCTATCCATGGTAATTGATCTAACTGCATACTAAACACTTTTATCTCTGCCTTAATATACTTTTTCCTTTCCAAAAGCTGTAAGAGATAAACACCCCTGCAGTTTATGTGTAGTTCAAATAACAAATACAGTAGATAAATGGAAGGAGCTGAATAAGTGGAAAGAAATCTACTATGAAATTAAGATATAAATTGTAACTATGGAAACAGCCTTTGTAATTAAGAATAATTTAGAAAGGCATGGAAGATGTTTAGTCAGTATGTAAATTAACTGATAATTTTTTTTTAGAAAGGTAATAGAAGTTAAGTCAATAACATTCTTTAAAACTTCCTTAGTGGCCAAAATAAAAACAACCAAAGAAAAAAACACCCCAAAACACCAACTTCAAATTCTTTGCAATATTTCTCCAGCATGGGAGTAAAATCTATGACTTATTTTATAATTGCTTCACTAGGTCTTGAAACCCACAATGCAAAGTGAACTAAAATTCTCTTCTGATATTTATAAATCCCTGGAACGTCACACACTTTTCAGTGATCCCGATAGACTTCACTAGGGTGTGGTAAAACATTTTATAAAGCAAAATACTTTATAATAATATAAAATAATATTACTTTCCAATTATGTGATGGAAGGGAGAAAGCAAAATATTCCAGCTCAGCCAGCATGAGAGAGGTACAGCTGAGAAAAGGTATTTTGTTTCTACAGAGTCACAGAATCACAGAATACTGAGTTGGAAGGGACCTAAAAGGATCATCAAGTCTGATCCCTAGCCCTGCACAGAACCATCCCCGAGTCACGCCATGTGCCTGAGAGTATCATCCAAATGCTTCCTGAATTCTGTCAGGCTTGGTGTTGTGACCACTTCCCTGGGAACCTGTTCCAGTGCCCAAACACCCTCTGGTTGAAGAACCTTTTTCTAATAGCCAACCTAAACCTCCTCTGACACAACTTCAGGCCATTCCCTCGGGTCCTGTCACTGCTCACCACAGAAAAGAGATCAGTGTCTGTCCCTTCACTTCCACTCATGAGGAAGTTGTAGATTGCAATGAGGTCTTCCCTCAGTCTCCTCTTCTCCAGGCTGAACAGACCAAGAGACCTCAGTTGCTCCTCATAAGGCTTCCCCTCAAGGCCCTTCACCATCTTCATTGCCCTCCTTTGGACACTCTCTAATAGCTTAATATCTTTCTTATATTGTGGTGCCACAATATTCAAGGTGAGGACACCCCAGTGCAGAGCAGAGCAGGACAATCCCCTCCCATGACCAGCTGGCGATGCTTTGCCTGATGCCCTCCAGCCCTCTTGGCTTCCCCGGTGCTGCTGATTCATGTTCAGCTTGCCATTGATCAGGACCCCCAGGTCCCTTTCTGTGGCACTGCCCTCCAGCATTTCATTACCCACTCTGTATGTACATCCTAGATTAGTCATGTGGTCTAGGTCATTAACTGGGAAGCAAAATGGTATGAAATAACACTTAATGCAGAGTGCCTAGTTGAATTTACTCTGGAAGAAGCAGCAGAACCGGGCCTTGCATAGTAATGGTAAAACAAGAGCATTTCTTAATAAATTTGTTTTAACTATGTGCTTTTCACACACTTTCTTGTACTGTGTGTGTCACATTACTTTTTCAATAATACTTCAGCATAAGACACTCCAACCAACAACAATTTTTGAAGGGAAACATTCAAGTAACTTGAAGTAAGCTGGCTGAGGTGCCAGAGCCAGTGTAGCCCTGCATCCTTAAAGTCCATAGTACTAAATCTTGCATTCTACCAATTTTTTCATCATATTACCAGTTTCTTTAAAACCCCAGTGTTAATTCATGCTGTGGCAGTGAACAAAACTCACCTTTGTAGTTCATTCTATATTCTTTCTGTCAAGGTTGAACTTCAGGAGTCACTAGCAGAAAAAACAGAAACTTAACTACACAAAAGCACTCAGAGCTTTAATCCCTAGTATTTTAATACTGCTATATGTTAAATTATATTTCACTTTCTATTCTACTGAACTTAAAAAAATACCCAATTTCATAACCAAAATTCAACTACTTTGTGTAACTTTTGTGTGGGTTTTTTATTGTTTGTTTTTTTGTTTTCTTTTGCTTTTTTATGTTCTGTTTGTTTGGTTTAGTTTGGTTTTTCGTGGTTTGGTTTTGCTTTTAAAATAAAAACTGCTTAAAGCGTAATTATGTGACTCAAGATGTTTGTTTGGCAAAGAACCATTCCTGGATAGTCACAGATCAGTTTTATCTAGCTGATTCAGTTGTAGAAATGACAGAGCACATTAAAACGTCTTTGAGTAAGCCTTAAAAGCTCACCAGCAAGATGCTTAAGTTTGTCAAACAGCACCACCTTTAACGGCTCGACCACGGCTTAAGAGCAACCGCAGTCCACAGTGACTGCTGTCATAGTTGAAAGGAACAGATCCCCATTAAATGTTCTTAGCTCTTTATACAGACATCCAACATAGGGAAAATAAATGTGTTAAAGAGCATATTGCTTTTCTACATAAAATATCACCAGAAAAGACTACTGTTGTTCCAGAAGGTAAGATAAAGGTACCTTGATTTCTGGAAATCATGGTAAGTTCTAGCAAATAAAAAACATGTGAGGAAAACTGTTGAAGTTTTTCCCAAATCTAGTGTGTGAAAGTGGAAATCTAGTTTTACCAAATGTAATTTACCATCTAGTCTAGATGGTAAAAGAATCTAGATAAGTTTCAAAATAAGCACAGTGGAGTTCAATATCTTATCTCTTGCATAGCCATTCCTTCATTGTTTTCAACAACTGCACACTTACTATAACAATGTTTTAAACTAAGAGGTGGTAGACAACAGTTTTCAACATTACTGAAGATAAGCTAGATATTACAGTCCAGCCTTTTGTAAATTTAAGAAGTAGCCACAAAGTGTAGCAAGGCTCAGAACTCCACAACATGAAAACAGAAGCAACAGACATTATGATAAAAAAAAAATTCCTTATCAGAAGCCAGATGAAACAAATCAGTCAGTTAACAAAAAAAAAAAAAAAAAAAAAACAAAAAAACCCAAACCAACAAAAAAAAAAAAACAAAAACCAAAAAAAACCAACCTAAAACACTGCATGTATGGAAACACCGATTAGACAAGAAAAAGTAAAATTATGAACTTCTGCTTCCTTTATGGACGAAGAAGGATTTTCTGCACTTCTCCCTGGAGCTCTCTCCAAGCTGAAGATGAGGCAAAGCTTTCTTCTACTCTTCTTACATGCTTACTGTTGTCAGTGGTAAACGCTGGACAATTCTTTAATAGATGTTTGCAAATAGCTACTTAAAAAAAGTATTTTTTTACTCTTTTTGAGATTTTTATTAACCTCCTCCAAACCATTCTGAATCATTTGATTAGCAAAGCAGACTCACAGCTTCAGGGCCTGAGGTGCTTTTCTTTTAAGCACTGTATCAAAAGCTTCCACTTCACTCTACAATAGTGAGTTTTAGACGGTAAGATAATTTTCAAAGATAATGACTTTCCAGAGTAAGTAATTAAACAGCTAAGACTGAGACTATCAAAGTCTAATGAGAGTCAGACTGAATAGAAAACCTGACAATCAAGTCTATCGTTTGACTGTGCAAAAAACTGGGTAGATTTTTTATCCCGTCCTCTGCTTGCAGCACACTCTCTCTGGTTGCCACAGATAATATGATGTTTGCTGCAAAACTGTTTCCCTAACTCCTTCTGCCAACTTCACTTCAGTCTGTTTTTCCAACTGGCTGACTCCAAGCTGAGCCTGCTCAGTTAGTCTCAGGAAAAGGTGGAGATGATGCCATGATGAAACATGGGTGACACTGACTTTTTTTTTTTGTCTTCTCCACCACTCTGCATCATTTAATGGAGATAGCACTTCAAACTGCAAACCACAACTAAATTCTGTTTCTCACACTCTCTCTCCTCTTTTTTTTTTCAAAATGAAGAGATCTAAACTTCAGTAAGATATTTGCAGTCTTCAAGGGAAATGTTTGTATTCAGTTTTAGGTTTAAAATCTGTTGCTCAAAGCTTCAAAAATGGGTGCATAAAATTCTTGATGTAACAATATATTTAAGGAAAAGCAGCCTTGTCAATTAAGGTCATACCAGTTGGATTTAAAGGTCTGATCCAAAATGCTAGCAATTAAAAGATATTTATTGTACCTGTCCATGTTTCCTATTCTTAAAGGAAATAGAAAGCCCCATTAATATTAATTTTATTTCTTTTCTGATTTGGGGTTATAGTAATTTAATTTTCTTTTTAAGAATAAATCTAATACAACATTAAAAAACAAATTAATTACAAAGAAAGTATCAGAAGTGTTAGAGGTCTTTCTAGAGAAAACTAAATTTTTTTTTGATTCACACATGAATTTAATACACTCCAGTTGACATAATGGGAAGTGATGTCACCCAGAGGGACCTTGACGGGCTTGAGAAGTAGACCCATATGAACTTCATGAATTTCAACAAGACTGAGTATGAGTTCCTGCACCTGGATGAGGGGAATCCCAATCATAAACACAGGATGGATGTGACCATCAGGTTGAGGGAGGTGATTCTCACAGCTCTACTGCAGTCTCATGAGACCCCAACCTGAAGCAATGTGTCCAAGTCTGGGGCACCCAACACAGGAAGGATGCAGGCCTGTTGGAGTGAGTCCAGAGGAGATGGGCAGGAAAATGATTGAAGGGTTGGAGCATTTCTCCTATGAAGACAGACTGAGAGTTAAAGTTTTTGAGGGCAGAGAAGAGAAGGCTCCAGGGAGACTTTATTGCATCCTTCCTATACCTAAAGGACGCCTACAGGAACGCTGGAGAGAGACTTTTACCATGGGCATGTAGTAATAGGACAGGGGTCAATGGCTTCAAACTGAAAGAGGGCAAGTTTAGATTGGACATTAGGAAGAAATTCTTCACTGCAAGGGTAGTGAGGCACTGAAACAGGTTGCCTAGAGAGGCTGTGGACGCCCCATCCCCGTGAGTGTTCCAGGCCACTCTGTATGAGGCTTTGAGTGACCTGGTCAAACTTTTAATCTCTGAAAGGAATCAGTGTAAAGAAGTTACTTGAGAGTAAAAAATAGTTTCATATTTGGTAAAATAAAATATTTTCTTTAATAAATAACTAATCAGACATCTAAACATTATGTTTCAAACATTTTAATACTGTGATGAGAGGCACTGTCTCAGCTTCTGTATTCTTTAACATCAGAATGCCCCAGTCAAAACAATATCCACAAATTCTAGAAACTCAAATTTTGCAATTAAACGTATGTAAAGAAAGCACAGTCAGAGAGTGATTTTCATACTATTGCCATATCACTGAATTCTTTTCTGCATATCACTATCGGGATAGTGGGTTTTTTTGTTGGAGAAAAGGAAATGGAGAAGTGGAGTACTAGCCATCACTTAAAGGTGGAGTATAAATCTTTTATTAGCAGATCTAAACTAAAAAGATTCAGAATCATTGCATATTAATTCAAAAGTAAACAAAAAAACCCCCAGAAAACCTGACAAACTTTTCTCTAATAAGCAAACAGCGTTGATTAAGTAGTGCTTGTTAAAAATCAGTAAGTTCCCTAGGCCCACTAATCAATGAACTTTCAGTCATCTCAACTAAATTCAGGTGTTCTTATAGTAAAGTTCATTATCTTGAGAGATACAGTTTGTCTAAGAATTGAATGTTTATGTAAATCACTATTCTGCCACACCTGGAGGTGTCCACAAAGGATTAGATTCCCAGCAGCACAATGAGGAAGTCTATCTGAGCAACTTCATGTGCTATCTTAAAGTGAAAGAAGGAACATCCATGTTAGCCTGATACCACTCTCACTTTAAAACTTCATCAAAATATAAAGAGGAGACTAGCTTTAGTCAGTATTTTGTCAATCACACAATTGGAAAATATTTCAAAGATAGTAGTCTTTCAAAGTTCTAATCAAAGAGGATAGGAATAGAATAATAGTCTAAATGATTTCAAAACATATTTAATATTATATTTTTATTTATGGGAGAGAATATCTGTTTGCTTCTATAGAAGGACTGCATGCATGTTCAAGAAAAAAAACAAAACAACAACTTACAAATGTTTACTGTGTTCCTTGACATTTTAAATCAAATGTGCAGCAACTGAATGTTTATGAGATGCAATTAATCAACAGTGAATGTTCTCACATTTATGGATGGATTAAACACTGCAACATCTAATTAGCTTATGCTTAAACAACATGGAATTATAAATAGCAATCACTTTACTTAATTTACCTCTCCCGCAATTTTCACTCTACTTTCAGAAAAAAAATTGAACATTATTAACTATTAGTTAAAATCAGGATAAACACAACAGAATGTTATGTAGTGAACAGAAAATGTGTATACATTTGCCAAATGTACCATGCAAACTTATTTTTGCCAAACCATTGGTATGTCTTCAGCTTTTTAATAACTTTTCCTCTGCATGGGAAACAAATGAGGGGAAGGAGAAAAGGGATATAGGTCTTCAGGCTGAAGACAACAGAAACACAAGGTAGCTCTCAAATGTTTTTCTCCCTCTGTTTTCATATTTAAAAGGTTATCATTGTAGAAAATATTAGAAACAAATCTTTTTAGCTACACCATCTCTGCAGAAATATCATTTTGCCACCAGCTGAAAAGGTTGAAAGGACAAAAATGTGAGAGATACCATCAATCCATGAGAAAGCATTTGACAAAGTGTGATTTCTTCCCCTGGCAGAGATAACTACACTGTAGTCACTGAGACATTTGCCCTTGTTTAAAATTCTCTAACACTATATGTTAAAAAATAACAATGCAACCTATTATAACAATAAAATCTAAAGGGAAAACAACAGTTAATTTCTTGTGCTGTGCTTTCTCACTTTTCAATAACATCAAGATTCACAAGAGACAGGAAAATATTCTGCTTTGAAAATAACTGTAAAAATAGGAAAAGTATTTGTTTGGTTCCTTAATCTTGAGTTAAGTGGAAAAGGTTAAGGAATGTTGACTAGTTCTTCCAGTCAAAGTTTATCTCAATTTCCAATTTTCCTCTAAAGAAAAATTCTACTGACACCTTTTCCCCCTTATCTGACATTTCTGTTGTTTGTGGAAGCAATTATCAACTGTAAAACAACCATCTAATGAGATAATATTCAATGATATAAGCTTATGTTATCTTCAAATGTGGAATGATATGTGATTTCACAAATATGCGGCTGGTCTCTGAGATTCTTTTGGTAGCTACTGTACTCTGAAAGATGGCTAAATCACTACACACTTGATTTTCAAAAGTTCTGACACATGCCCTTCTCAGGGACTTAAAATCAGAAAAAGCAGGTGACCAAAACCACAGTGGAGGACATGGGAGAAGTAACCTTGAGAAAGAAATAATGAGTTGGAGAAGTAGCAAGAAGGACCTATGTCCTAGTCGGTTTCCACAGTTAAATTAGCATGAAGGAAATGGAGCTGAAATTTGGAAGGCTCATTGGAAACTGATTATATCTCAAGAAGTAGTTTGCATAAACCCTTTTACTCTTTAAAGTTCACAGATAAGGGAGCCAGCTTCTACAGATAACAAGGGCTGAATACAGTGATGGATGATTCCAATTTGCATTTGGATAATTCTCCACTCTCTACCATGAAATCTTTACCAAAACACTGATTTTCTTAGCTGAAGACAGGAAATTTTAATATAACTACAGATAATAGAGGGATATTTTCATATTTTAACACTATAAAGCATAACACTGTATGGAAACCGTGATAAGAAATACATCACAATTTCTTTAAAAAGAAAAAGTTAGCAACTGCAGCAAAATTTCTTTGACTAACCCATGGAAGCAAAGAACATGTGAGATGTTAGAGGCAAAGTAAGAGACTTCCAATGTAGAAGAGACAGTCTTTACAATGTATTCATTAGCAGTCATTCTCATGTATCTTTTTTTCTGGCTTCACTTTCAATCCTTTAAAAAGCTAGGATTAAAAATAGAGAATATATAATATGACAACACAGCGAACTCTGACAGCATATAGTTTGTCAAAAAAAGATTTTCAGGACACCTAGGAACAGATGGTTCAAAGCCAACAGAAGCAGAAGCTACATTCCTACACAGTGGAAAACTCTTATATTGATACATAAAACAAGCTACTTAACTAAATAAGCTGTGACTGCCCACTATCACTAGCAAGGTAAAGAGACAAAGTAAAATAATACAATTAATCTTTGCCATCATCAAAAAGATTGGTCTTATGTCTACCATCTAGTGACCTTGAATAAATCACTGAAAAATCTAAAATTCATGCATAACATTATTAGTTGTCTGATATTTCCCTCTATGTTATTTTATTCCTTCAAGGAGGTTTAATAAGCCTATCTGCCTGCCCCCTCCCCAGTTTTTTTGTTCCCAACTGAAAGACTAAACTTGCCTCACTTACAGAAAAACTGCCAAACCCCAGCCCACTGTAGCCACCTGCTTTTTTGAACAATAATTTGGATGATGGAAGTGAAATTCAGAAAATTCAGGTAACTTCCTAGTATTCGAATGAAAACACATAAGTGTACTTATATTCTAGGCTGTTAGCAAACAGTCCATCGCTGGCAGTCCTACTGTTCCCTAGAAACCATTCTTTCACTCTTTCTTCCTGAAAATATCTCCAAAACAAACCACACTTCTTCTAATGACCCTCTGGTGCCATACTTTAAACATACCTAACTCCTATGCACATTTTTACAGCCTATTCTGCAATGAAAACCAGCATATAGAAATTGAGAACTTCTGTTGTACAGTGGCTGCTTACTCTATTCCTCTTACCTCCATGATGTGAAAACAATTTAAAATTACCTCAATTGTTACCTTTGACCAAGACAAAATACAGACGTCTGTGCATAAATGGAATACTTACTATTCAGTTCCATGAATCCTTTCCTAAACATCAAGCTGACTTTTTCTGGATAATCTGTGGCAACTTTAAGGAGTGATATAGATTCAAAAGTAATGCCAAATACTTAGAGATATTCTGGTTGTAGTGGAGGAAGGAGTTAGGGGTCTGTCTTCCCCTTTGTACCTTCTGGATACAAGCAAAGCAGGTGGCTTTATCCTGAAAAATATGCATAAATTATCAGGAAATACCTTGGAGGAAAAAATGCTGCCCACGGATGAATAACTCACAAAGCTCACAAAGGATTCAGCATGGAATAAGACGATTTGCACAGAATATTTTCACATACACTGTTCTCAATGAAAGATTGAGTTATGTTGGTCCACATTACATTCTTCAGAAGTGCACTCAGGGCAAGAGTGTTTTTCCACAAAAGAAATAATATTCTTTCATGTTCCAAGGGAGCTGTGGGGGACATTACACCTAAAACCAGTACAATTCCTTTATGCAGGCTGAATGCATTCCTATAATTGGAAAATATATAGTTGAACCACTAGGTAGGTATGTACAGTAAGAGAATGTGGCAATGAGTAGTTTAAGCAAAATGCAGAAAATACAGGCTAATTCACCTACAAAATTACTGCAGCATGCCATCTTATTGCAAAGGACTCTTTCACAGTTCAAGGAACTGTTGAGCCTTTTCTCTGTTGACCACTGATATTCCTTAGAAAGCTGGGTTTAGCTGCTTGTTCATCCATGGCCTATTAATATAAACTACAGTAAGTCCCTTCACCTCTCTGTCAGTCAGAACCTCCCTTGGAAAATGAGAATAGCTTTGATTTATTTACAGAGTTTTGAAGAAGCAACTATTATCAAGAATGTTTATATTTTGGTACCATAAAAGAACCTGTATTAGGTGGGTATTTCATGTGACATTGAAACAAGGTCTGAAACTAAATAGCAAAAGTCTTTTTTTGTTTGTTTGTTTGTTTTTTAATAGGAACTTAATGGTACACAGGTTATCCAATCCACAAGAGTTATCTTCAAAATATAAGAGAGAATCTGTTACAGTGCTGGTATAAGCTAAGACTGCAGAAAGAAACTTAAATTTCCCTCAATTTCAATGCATTGCTGAGAAGTGCTGAACTGGTTTGGTTTTGCCAGTCAAGTTGTCATGAAACTGGTTCAGTTACATACTAATCTTTGATACCATTATAGTCACTATAATGAATGATTTCCAAAACCTTTTATTTTGATAATTTTATATAACAGGAAAGAGAATGATTCATAATTAACATTGCAGCCATCACAGGGAGCATTGGGACTAGACGATCTTCAAATTTTATTCCAATCCCTTAACATTCTATGATTGTATGATTCATTGCTTTATGTTGGAGATTGTTTTCTTCTTTGACATGTTCATAACATTGGTGTGAGGGATGAACCTGACCCATTTTTGAGTCTATTTAAAGTTAATGCTAATAATTTTAAATAGCCTTCCCTTGTATCATTAACAACGTCAAGCATGCTGTACCTGCCACTTGCATCAATTTATTTGAGAGCCAGGCCACAAAATCTTGGGGAGACTTGAGCTAAGGATGATACAGGACTGTGGAAGTCAAAGACCCACAGCACAGGCATACAGTTCTGAGCCTTACCTACAACCCTGCTTTAAAAGATGACATAGATAGGGAAATTTGCAACAGCTACTAGAAATATTCATCCAATATTTTCTATGAATAAAACCCAAACAAACAAAACAAAGCACAAAAGGGATAAAAAACTTCACCACAAACTAAACAATAATAAAACCACACATGTACATCTAGATTTCAATCACCTTCTTACATTCTTCTATTTTCTACAAATGAATAAACATTTCTCAAAACAACATTAATGTTAAGTTGTGCAGACAATACTCTTCAGATTATTCTTACCTTGTGAGTACAAATTTTAAAAGTCAAAATGTCATCAACACTGATGAGCTTCAGCTTAAACCTGAATAATAATGTAACGAGGGTGCAGCAATCTGTAACAGCCTAGGCCATAGTAAGCATGAAAAATTGACATAAAGATCCCAAGGGGAAAGAAGGAATAGAGTAGCAGAGTCCACACCTCAGGCATCAAGGAAACAGCCTGAGGCTTGTTAAGGGAGCAGGCAGGTGGAAACATACAGGAACAGCTCCAAAGAGCAAAGAAGGTGAGGGAACCTGGAAGGTCTTAAGTGCAGCATTCTCCAAAAGTTCCAAAATTACCAGCATCAGAAAAATATATCCAATCTGTTATTTTGTGCAGTCTGAAGCTAATGTTTTAAATTTATGAATGTTATCTTGGTTTGGTTTGGTTTGGCTTTGTTTGCTGTTTTTTTTTTCGTAACAATGCACTGCAGTAGAGAGATTGGATTGTTTCATTCAATATGTTTTTCAGAAGCTAAGTCAAACAGTGCTTCAGCCCTCTACCAGATCGCAGGTTCCTCCAGTTCATTAACATTTTTCTTCTTTTAAGGTGCCTGAAACCAGATACAATATTCCAGAAACACTCTAAAAAGTGACAAAAAGGGCACTAAAACTCCCTCCAAGGTACTATCTATGTTTCTATCAATACAGCTCAGATGTTAAGGTATTGGGTTTTGGTGGTTTTGTGGATATTGCAAGTGAATTATTGGTTCACACAGTATCAGTGAAATAATGCATGCCATCTTTCAGGGAATGTTTGTTATGATTGCTAGCAATAGCAGCCCCAAAGGAGTGTAACACTATGAAAGGACTATTAGAATTCAAAATGATCTGATGCTGGAAACACAGTATGAAAAATTAAATTGAATCGATTTTTTTTCTTTTTAAGATGAAAATGAGATTTTTTTTTCACTTGCTAGAAGCAGTATCAATCACAGGAACAAAAGATGTAGATCTTCCAAGGACACAGACCTATGAATCAGCAGGGAATAGTGTCTCCTAATTAAAATTAGCTCATATATTAAGTCATAAATAGGAGGTAGCTACATCCTCCTGAATTAAAGTTAACAAAGACACTTTCGGCACTGAGAAAATAACACAAGGATAACAAGGTAGAGGTATTGCAAATGCAAATGGAGGGAAAGCTATTAAAAAGAACAGTCAAGTTTGCAGACACAGAGCAAGGAAAAGAAAGAGAATAAAGACATTCCAAGGGAAAAGAAAAAGAACACAGGCATTCTAGGGGGTCACCAATTTCAGCTAACATTGCAAAAAGTATAAATATCATGTGGGATATATAACAGGAGTATGGGCACCAGATGTTAAAAATTCCAGTGTTCTCAGCACTGATTAGAATCTAGCTGAAATACGCTCTAGGTGAGGGCAACACAGCTGAAGGAGCCAGTGGTATCAAATACCAAGAACAGTAACAACAAAACCAAACCAAAACAAAAAAGCCTATTTCTGTCTATTTATTAGGAAAAGTGTCCTAGTTCAGCAGGAGGGATCAGTTATCACTGTGTGGGGGTGATCAAAGCTGTGTATTCTACCCCCTCTATTCATTCCCCAAGAACAATGGACCATTTGCAGCAGCTGCCCAGGAAGTCATTAGCACCTTCACACCCAGCCTGAGGCGGTGTGGCTGCTAATGGACCATCAACGGTTCAACCATACCCTATGACTCATAGAGCTAATCACACATTGTGTGAGTCCCCGCCCTGGGGGAGGGACTGGATGCTCCCTGAGGGTACATAAATGGGGCTCAGAAGACCTCGGGAGACAACTGGTCAGATCCAGAGGAGCAGCAGGACCTTGACAGGAGGAAACCACCACTCTTGATCAGACTACAACCGTCACTNGTGGTTAAGAACTGTTATCTTTTCCTTTACATATATTTTTCCTAATTAAAGTTCTGTTCTCTAAATTTAAAGGAGAGGGATTATTTCTTGGCTAACAGATATCTTAGTTCTCCCTCGAACTAAGACAAAAAGAAAAGAAAAGTAACTATGAGACTGGAACATCATGCAATAACTTGGCTGGAAATTTTCTGGAATTTCTACTGTTGATGAGAAGGACCCAGCAAACATCTGTTAGAAACAAGGACTGATGAAGTGAAAAAAAAAACAAAACAAAACACCACCACCAAAAAAAACCCCAAACCAACCAAAACCCCCTAAAAAAACCAAAAGAAAACAAAACAACAACCGAAAAAAAACACAAATAAGAAAAAAAAAACAAATGAGCTTTTGAACACAAGAATTCCTTTCATTCCTCTCCTTCTTATGAAAGGCATAAAAGATATACTACTACATTTCTTGAACAAGAAAAGGCTGCATTACCATCGTATCTACATCCTATCTCATACCTTCTTGATCCACACTTGACTTTCTGGTCTGAACTTCATCACTATGGACTTGCTGGGTGCTTGCTTGAAACACAGTTACTATTTGTTATGCTTTTAGCATCCTCTGCATAAAATTTCTGCTATATCTCTTTTCTACGTATCACTTAAATTTAAGTCGCCAAAGGAGCTCTATCACCATTTTGCTCACAAAATAACTATGAAAAAGCAAAGAGTGCCACAGAGAGTTCATATTTAGTTTCTAGATCAATTTCTATTTTATGTTCCTAGGAGAATTTAAAAGACATTATGAACACTGGACTTTCCACTTTTAATAGGAGACCTCTATCTACCCGGGAGTTTTAGGACTTACCCACAGAGGAATTTAGGAGCAGGTGAACAGTGTGAATTCGTTCACTATTGCTAGCAAGAACCCTCTGTATACTGTCCTCTTTTGGTGTGCAAAAAGTGTGCCTGCCTCATTCTTATCAAATATACCTCCCAGCATGGTGTTCACAGACAGCTATTTGCCCCTGTCCTAGTTCAACAGGAGGGACCAGTTATCACTGTGTGCGGGTGATTAAAGCTATATATTCTACACCCTCTATTCATTCCCCAAGAACAATGGACCATTTGCAGCAGTAGCTCAGGAAGTCGTTAGCACCTTCACACCCACCCTGAGGGGGTGTGGCTGCTAATGGGCCATCAACGGTTCAACAACACCCTATGACTCACAGAGCTAATCACCCACTGTGTGAGTCCCCACCCTGGGGGAGGGATTGGGTGCTCCCTGAGGGTACATAAACGGGGTCCAGAAGACCTTAGGGAACTCGTTGGATCCAGAGGAGCAGCAGGACCTCGACAGGAGGAAGCCACTACTCTTGATCAGACTGCAACCATCACTCCTAACCAGACCACAGCCATCATCTGCACCAACAGGTCAGAGAGCCCAGCTGGGCGGGCGCGACAGCGCCACCTGCTGTCCATGGATATAGTTGCATTCTTCCCTTTTTTGGGGAGTAGCCAAGAGGACCTTTTAGACTATTTTGCCTAGTTACTTGGGGGTGGAGGGGTTTGTTGCAGACTGTTGTTGTATGTATATATATATATATATATATTTGTTGTGGTTAAGAACTCTTATCCTTTCCTTTACATATATTGTTTCTAATTAAAGTTCTGTTCTCTAACTTAAAGAAGAGGGATTATTTATTGGCCAACATAGATATCTTAGTTCTCCTTTGAACTAAGACAGCCCCTGTTCATGAAACAGTGCAATCTGCTTATGCCATTCTGGCTCTAATGTTTCCTGTATTTAGCTAGCTCATTCCAATGTTTTCTGCAATTAAACTAGATTGTTCCAAACTAGATGGAGAAGCCCTACATTGCATTGTGGTTTGAGTTGCAAATATGGTCTCAGAGAGTTCAATTATCTATGAAATGTTTGTGTGCATTTTTTACCAGTAAGAAATAGTTAAGAGCACACAGGGAACTGATGCACGGTAGGCAGAACACAGTATATTTACGCTATCAATATAGGGCCCCAAGTCTACGCTGACTTCTTACTGTGAGTTCTTAGTAAGGATAATAGCACTGGGGTTTCTGCTGGTCACTGTGCATACTTACATCCTACCTGATGATTTAGTTGCCTAAAGCAATTCTATTACCCTTTGAATAGAACCAAATTTACTGCAGTTTACCCCATCCATCACATGGATCTTGTTTAATTTTCTTTTTTTTTTTTCTTTTCTCCTGACATGAGCTATATTATTGGACCAAGTATTTGAAGCCTATCCTTCGAACTTTAGTTATAAATCTATCTGTAAAAGGGAACAATATTAACATAATTCCCTTTAAAGGGTTATAATAGAGAGCCCAAGTTAGCTCTTATACTACCATACTTAATACAAATAATCTTAAAATTAGTAAAAGAACAATTGTTTAATAATTCATTAAGTGTTTCTTTGCCTAATTTTTATGTGACTGTGCTTGTGAAACTCACATAGTTCTGAAGATTAGATATTTATTTGGGTTCATTAGGAGAGATCAAACAAAGTAACTATTATATTGGACTGGCAATAATTTATTTAAAAAAACTGCAGGTTTAGACAAAGAATAATGTATTGGTGGAAACAGAATTTTAGTTCATCTTCCAGGGAACCACCTTATAATACCTTCTATTATATTGACAGAAATAGCAAAAGAATAAATCCTCATCATATAAATATATATTTGCATATAGCAATGAGATCAGGTAAATTTCTGGAGAAAGCATCAATTACACTTGTTTTTTGCAATAGAACAGCTTCTAGTTCACTGATGTTAACATTAAATGAAAAAGATGTCCAGCATATGAAAACTCTATCCTTCATTATCTGAAGAAATTTCAAAGCCTTTGAAAAGCCTACTAAATTCCAAGAGTCAATATATTACTGGAATGCAAATACATTTTTTGTACTTGTAAGAGTTACATAGTTTTGTGTCATAAGACACAAAAAGCTATCTTCCCTTGTCAAACATTATACATTAAACAAACTATATGAAAGGTTTCCAGAACCAAAATTATTTTTATTGCATTAAGACACAAGGTTCCTTAATTGTGAGCTATTGAATTTTATATTTTTTTCCAATTGATATGACAGTTACCCTCCTTGTACAAGTCAGGAATTATCATTCTGTAGTTACAGAAGTTCAGACTCAATGAAAATATATTTTAGTGTCTAGGTCTATAAATCTATGAATAAGTTTTATAGCTAATCTAAGTGTCTAATTTTGAAAGTTTTGCCTTCATTGTAGCCGCAGTGTATGTCATTTAAAGTTCTTCATCAGCTATTGGGGATCTAAAGAGTTGATGTTAGGTTCCAGACCTTTATATTCTGCTCTGAATTTCTTATTATCTTTTTTAATATGGTATTTTTAATTTTTATTTTGTTTGGGTTTTTTGGTGAGTTTTTTTGGGTTTTATTTAAGATTTCTCAATAAAACTTTTGAGAATAATGTTTCATATTTTGTCACTAAATCTCAAGACAGAGTCAGAAATTTAAGCGCTGTGTTCAAACATGCCAAGTACATTTTCAAAGTATTTTCTAAGAGTTCATCTATATACCTTGTAAGAATTGCTGAGCAGCTGTATATTACAGAGTAACTCCCTGGAAAAGCTTTCTACCAATAATTCTAGCAACTATGACACATGGAAGCATGGAAATTTCAAAGACTTGTACTGTGACAAGCACTACCAACATAAGGAACATGTAATTGAGAAAGACGTGTCAGTAGGGGAAGCACTATGCACTTTTGGAAACTTGACAATTTAATTCATACAAGCAACCTTGAGAAAATGCACTGGCCTATGTACAAAGCAAACTGATAACCTTGATTGTTTTTGTTCAAGAAGTGAAGCAAATAAAGGTAAGAAAAAGGGCTAAAGAAAATGCCTTGAGGGACAGATGAATAGACTAGACTGAAGAACTGTTGATTTTTTATCTAAGTCTGCTAATTCTTTATGCAGATGGTGTATAACACTGTAGTAGCTTTGAAGTGTGGAACTGATTATTATTTTACTACACATACTTTGCAATTTGTTATTTTACTTGTTCACTCTGTTTCTAACACTTTTTTTTTTTTTGAATTTAAGAACAATAAGGACAAAGCTGGAAGAGTTGAGAAAAATTAACTTCACAGTTGTTATTGGCTCAAATTCCTAGCTGGAGGCCTGAGTATGATATCGTGGGTAGGGTTTATTTCCATACTGTGAAACAGTCTCCTACTCTAAAATAAAGATCTGGGCTGGATATTTGATATAACAATAAATCTCATTTAATATGTCACTACATTGTGGTTAATCCTTAGCACGACATGATAAAGTTATGTCCTCTAATCTGTGGCCAGATGAGGATTTTGTCCAGCTCAAGTAAGAAACACAGCTGGAACTTCCCTGTGTTAGGTAAGTTGCCTCTGTTCTTTCCTTTATAGAGGAAGAGGTCTTGGGCAAGAGCTATTTTGGGTAAGAAGACTAAACTCGCATGGGGAATAGCTGATATGGTTTCCAGAGTAGAACAGTCGATAGAAATTTAGCAGTCGTTAACATAATGACAACCCATGCTGAATATCTTTAGTTCTCATTAACAAAGCATGAACATTTGAAAGCGATGTAACATGGTTGTAGTTACATTATATTATCCTGTATCTGCAGGTGATGTGAAAGTGAGATTTATTAAGTTCTACTAAATAAGGAATTTTTGCTCGTATAATTTCAAAATTTTACAATGCTTAAAATGTTTTGTACCTATATCCTATATGTTTTGCCCATACATTTTTAATCTAGAATCAGGTAGCTACCGTGCATGTTTAAAAGACAAGAATGTGTTTTAATCTGCCTTAGATTAAGATGAGGCTCTAAAGTTACCATTGTAATATAAAGTTTTGCTGTAGGATAAAACAGGAGATATAGAGGTCTAAGTTCATTCTCAATCTTTCTGCTCTTGTGTTTTATAAATGGGAAGAAAGGGGCAGTCTTTAGATGATAAAAATGATGTCTAGTTCTAGGAGCAAGCAATGAGGCAAAGAGATGTACTGTGGGAATAGACTCACAACATAAAGAGTGGAACAGATCCTGCAGGAGATGGGCCACTAAAGATGAAGAGACCAATGAAAGCATTTTGTAAAACTGTATTATAACATGAGGTTTATTGCTGTGTTACCCTTTTCCCCAGGCCCCTGGAAAGCCACCTCTTACCTTCCTAATTAGTATGCAAGCCCCCGTCAGGTTGTGTGAAACCCCCTTCTGATTGGTTCCTCTGTACCCCTCCCCTTTTACCCTGGCTGTGAGGTCTATAAATGACCTGGCCAGGTGAATAAATCCCTCTTTCGGCTTCCTGTCCCTGGCGTGTATGTGTCTTCCTTACTGAGACTTTGGGAGGACCCTGTGGCCCAGCCACCCGACCATGTGGCAAGGGACAGGGGAGAGGGAGAGCGGTCCCATCAGCCGTGATAATGTACAGCAGTGAATGTGCGTTAATTCTGTCCTCATGACTAGATGCTCCTCCGTTCAACCTTGTTTTTGTCAATGCATCCACCAGTCAGTATCCTGGCTGTCATGAGTTTTGACAGAGTATTGACAGAGAGTTTTGACCCAAACTCTTGGCTGAAAGATTGAGTTTGGGATCACAGTAAAGTTCAGCATAATAAACACCAACTAGATTTTACTAGATCCATATTTTCAACTTAAACACTGCCAGGAAGATTTCATGAGGAAATACACACTAGATTTTTGTTTGTTTTTTTTTTTTTGTTCTTTTGTTTGGTGTTTGTTTGTTTGTTTATTTGGCGTTTTGGGGGGAGGATGTCTTTTTTTTTCTCTTCTTTTATATGTGTGTCTATGTTCAAAGGTTACAATATTCCCTGCCATGATTTCAACCTGAGAAACCTAATGCTTTCTCAAACCATTTCTTCTTGTGCCTTCAGAGCTCTCATAGATAGGCACCATTCCCAACAGAGAGCTTAACAGCATGGATGGCAGCCATTCCATGCCAGATGACACCAGTACTGGATAATAATCCTGAGCACGGTCAGTTTAGCATTATAGACATGGATATAGACTTGAGCCCTAGCCATTTATACAGTTTAATGGAAAAGGGAAAATGAGGAGAGACATAACTGGAATGGCTAAAATCAAATTACCGCAGCTGGTGTAGATGAAAATGACTCAAGATGCTTCTGCCTTGTGTAAGAGGAATTGAGAGTTTTGTCTTTTTTTTTAAGAAATACAGAGCTTTCACTTGATGTATTCCACCTTAATGAATCAGTTTGTTAATAAATACCAAATGACCAGTGTTGAAACAAAACCTATTCAATATTAAAATAGATAAAACTGCCACCAGTGCAGATAGGATAAAATACTCTGACAGTCATCTGAACTCTTCACGGAAGGTACATGAGAACAATACCTATATATATCTATCCACTAATGACTATGAGGATGACCAATTTCAACTATACATTGAGAAATTTAAAGAAACTTTGGACCTTCACTGGATTTACTATCTCAAAAAGTATAAGAAATAAAAATAAAAGAAGTACTTTTCTAATATTTCAGTGAGCACCTTAAAATAGTTACTTCTAGTGTAATTTAGGACCTTTACTATATAACATTTTCATCAACTCTAACAGTATTTTGATTGTTATAGAAAAATAATGCAATGAAGATGTGAACTGCTTAACCCACCTCCCAGAATTTTAATGGATGATAATGGAGGTAGTCATATCTGTGCTTTTACAGTTGCAGCTGTTCATATCATAGCTGGAATCTGTCCTCTTTCAAATTAAATTAGTCATAGGCAGCTTGTAATGAATGTAACACTTAGCAGGTACACTTGAGTTCTAAAGAATATTGCAAGGCAGATCTCAGTACTGTCTGTGATAATAAGGATGTAATATGTGATGAATTTCAACATTTATACTAATCAAACTCTTTCAGCTATTGATTCATTATCATGAAAAACTCTTCCAGGTGATATTCCCCATATTTGGATCTCAATCCAGTATGATTTAAAAGGACAATAAAAATCACTGCAAATGTTACTGAGAGTTTTGGGTGCATGGAAGAAATGGAAAAAAAAATTGGAGTGCTTTTCAACAAATACTTTTGACAAGTTCTACCAAGTTGTTACTCATAAGATTCCTGAGAAAGAGTTAGATAAATGGATATGTATTTCCTAATGGTTTTTCAGAAAGTAGGTAAAATTCCTAAAATAAAGATCCCTTCTTTGTAATCAAAACTGCATTATTCAGCAATGATTTGATTTTTACACATCTTACTAGAATGTTCATGTTACTGAAGGCAGACTCAGAAAACTGGGAAATTCAGCTGAAAAGTAAAAAAAAAAAAAATTGAAAAAAATCAGCAAACCTTTTTTTGCCAAAATTGAAAGTTATGACCGCAGATTGTGTTTTAAAAATAAATCGATAATTACACAAAACTGGTGTTTCTCATGATCTAAGAGCTCTTACCCATGGCTTCAAACAATTGAAGACTTCAAAAAATATTTTGGTAAGGAAATGCCAGTGCTTCACACACTACTGGCAATCTAGCCACAAAAATTCTGTAGGAGAAGTAGTGCCATGTAGGCTTCTTAATGGTTAGTTATAAGGTGCCTTGTTTTGGATCTGGTCTTAATTTGCAGCTATTCTTAAAGGAAACATTCCTATATGTTTCTCAAAAATTTGCCTTTCCCTACTTGCTTTTAGGCAAGGTGCATTAGAAGCCTTGCAAAAATGTATGGAAAACATACTTTCACAAAGCTTAATAAATTATTGATGGAATAAACTGTAGAGGCATGATAATTAATTATATTTTATCTTCTGATTTGCTAAAAAAAATTATCTCTATAGCATATTGAAATACTGACGTATTTCAGCTTTAAATCTCTCAAAAGTTTCCAATTTCCATGAGAAAACCTCTACCTGTAAAAACTTGGTATCATTACTAAGCATGAAACTACTTTTTCTCTTCAAAAAGCATTTCTTGACTCCTGAGTGGCGATAGGATTGTCTACAGATCCATGTGAGCACCAAGAGAATACTTGCAAACACATCATCCTGTATTCCCACTGTATAAACTGCATTTGTACTTGATGTATTAAAAAAGTATTGTTTAATAAGTCTTTTCCCAGTGCAGCTATGTAAAATCCTATTCATTAAAATAGCCAGGTGTTTTAATTTTCAGGTGTTCCTACTATATACACTAATTTCCACTTTGTTACATTTTCTCATGCATAATGTATTAAACTCCTTCTTGTTGAGGCCAGATTCTTTTACATGTAGTGCAGAACTGGAGAGAGGCAGAATCCCATCTCATTGTCTGCTTGAATTTTAAGTACCTTTGAAGCAATTACAAATACAAAATGCTTCAGAAAAGAAAGAAATATTTTAGACTACAGTCACGTCTACTGAAGCTTTTTCTGAGTAACCATGACTATGCTTGGAAAGGTCAGACTTTCTGGAAATCATGCTTTCATCGCAATTTCTCATTTATTTAACATCTCATCTTTTGAATATATTCGAGATGGATGGAAAAATTAGTATTCTGCTGAGGAACAGGGCAAGAAATTAAGCATTACTGAGAACAGATACAGGAAGCTAGGAGAGGAGCAAAATGGAGAAAAAGTGCAACAGGTATAATAAACCATAAAAACAAGCTCACTGTGATTCCATCACAGGCCAGTGACACAGACAGCAGCTGGTATGAATTGTCATGGCATCCATCTTGATAGTCTAAAAAGACAGTTCTAGCTGACCTTTCACTAATAGTGTCACAAAGCTACCCAAGAAAGAAATTGTTTAATGAGTTCAATAAACACAATACCAAATTCTGAAATATTCTGTCAGAAAAGACACTGAAGAATGGCATGCACAGAATAAAATTAAATTTCCACCTGCAGAGGAGTTCCTCATAATGCAGCATTGTGCACATGCTGTGAAAACTGAAATGGATGACTTCCAAGTACTTTCAATTTCATTCCAGATTTCATGATAGTTTTCATGCTGCAAGACATTATGTTTTCCTTGAAAATAATGTATTCAAAGTAGTTTGCCCAGGGTGTACTAAGTATATTACACGATATTATCACCTGATAACAAAGAAATTGCACTTTTCACTTTATTTCTTGCTTCCTCTTCCAACTATTTATGCTTATCTACTGAATTGCAAAACTGAAATTACACTCAATGATAAATCCCCTGATATCATGATGATACTCAGTTCTGTAAGAAGGAAAATATAAATAAGACAGTGATTGGGTGAGATGCTATAAAGTGACAGATCCTCCAATTCTGCCACAATTCAAAACAACAGGGAAATTGTGTTTTCTGATGCCTGTACTTTTTAAGTGACAATAAATATCAGAATTCATCCCTGTATTCAATCTTTCAGGCCAGGGCATAAGGTTTTGAGTAATGTGCCTCTCAATGACAGTCATATGCCATGACTTTTGGATACAAAACTTTGGATGTAAAGGATACAAAATTTAAAAATATAAACTTAGCAGTTACTATTTTATAGAAGATAGAAATAACCAATGTATGGAAAAATAATGGTAAATGGAGCTTTTCCTTTTTGACAAAAAAAAAAAAAAGAAGGAAGACAAAGCCATGTTAAAACCTGCACAAAAATAAGGTACTCTATGCTTTATTCTCTTCTTCTGTGTTACTATATACACGAATATCAGGCTAGTAACCTCTGAATTATTTTTAAGCTAAACTTTCATTTTAAAACCCATTATGTGGGTTTTTTTTGAAGTTTAAACTCATTAAATTAACTTAGAGGACTGAAGCATGTATGAACTTTCTGTACCATAAGAAATCATGGCAAAATATCAAAGGCAGTTTGCTTTGAATGGGAAAAATAATCAGTAAAAAGAGAGGAAGCAGTCTTAGGAATCAGGAAGGAATCAGGAGCCTTTTCTTTCAGCAGAAGGAGGTGTGAGACAGTTGTATTACTGGACCAGAACCAACTGGAGTGTGTGTGTGTGTCCAGGGGAAAGGGTCAAGTCGAATCTCACAGAGGTGAGGTCAGGCTGTATCCCACATGGCAGCACCTGCAGCCTCATGGAGCAGCCCTGGAGGAGCTGTCAGTCAAAAGGCAGCCTGGGAGCCTGCCTTAGACTGGCTGGCACAGAACTTTTAGATACTGGTAGGCTGCAATAAAGTCTCCTTGGAGCTTTCTCTTTATCAGGCTGAGTAACCCAAACTCTCTCAGCCTGTCCTCATAGGAAAGGTGCTCCATCCCTCTGATCATCTTTCTGGCCCTCCTCTGGACTCACTCCAACAGGAGTTGGTGTTGGTATGTTGGTGGTCCCAGAGATGAACACAGCACTCCAGATGGGGTTTTCTGAGAATGGAGTAGAAGAGCAAAATCACCACCCTTGTCCTGTTGGTTCTTTGGATGCAGCTCAGGATATGTTTGGCTTTTTGGACTCAAGTACGCATTGCCAGGTCTTATTGAGCCTCTTGTCAACTCCTGCAAATCCTTCTCAGGGCTGCCCTGAATCCGTTCTCGGCCTGTATTTGTGCTGAGGATTGCTCTGACCCAGCTGCATGACCACACAGCTCATGAGGTTCACACGGGCCCATCTCTCAAGCCTGTAAGGACTCACATACAAAGTGTTATCAGCAAGCCACTACCAGTTTAATAGCTGGTTCCGTGCAAATGCCAGTTTGATACTCAATAACTATTCATAAAGCAAATTAGATGTTAGGCTTCTGTGGTGAGTTGACCTTGAGCGGCTGCTATATCCCCACCCAGTCACTCTCTCACTCCTCATCCTTAACAAGGATGGAGGAGAAAGGGGGAAATCAGCTGGAAAAGCTTGTGGGTTGAAATAAAGGGAGGAAAAACACATACTAATTATTGTCAAGAGAAAAACAGTCTCAATACCTTTTCAGGGAAAAAGGTGTGGATATGTTTTTTGCAGTTGTTTTCCATTTATCCAGTTTTTGCCTCAGTATCAGGGAAGAAATGAGGAGTAAAGTTGCTTTCCTTGGGTAGTGTAGAGGTGCTGAAAACAATTTGATGATCCTGTAATTCCTTGGAGAAGTAATTAGTTAAGAAGTAAGCAGCAATGAAGGAATAATAAGTACAGATGCAAACCCTGCGAAGAATCACAGATAGAGTCAAATAGCAGCTTTAAAGGTTACACCGTCAAGGTCTACTCTCTGCAGAAACAAAGACTGTTGCTTAAATTAGGTTATTCAACTAGTAACTTCTGCTTCTGAAACTGTGATTACAATGCATAAAAGAGAACGCAAACCCACCAACAAGGCCTGTGGGAAAAAAGAATTAGATATTTCCTCAGACTAATAAATATACTTCATGCTGTTTGTCTGTTCAGCTTTGATGTGCTCTGTATGAGAGACTGGTAGCAGTCTGACCTTCTTCCTGAGCACAGCCACACTCTAATTCCATAACATTTCCAATCTTCTTAGCCAGTGACTAAGAAGTCTAATATTAGACTCAGTCCTGGTACTAAAATGTTCAAATGCACCTCTTTTTTTCCAGTTCAATCTGGAGAGTGGGTTTTTCTTTTAATCTTAATATATAAGGTAGATGGAAAGTATTGATTTCATTTTGATGACCCAACTACTTGATTTGTGTGACAGCCAGTACATTATTTAAACCTCTCAGATTTTACTTTTTTTTTTTCTTACTGTGAATATCAGTATCTTACATCTTATTAGTCAAGCTTGACTTATTATTTCTAGATTTTGCTGGAAAAAATATTTCAAACATGACTTAAATTCTCCTTTTTTACTCATACACACAACAGTGAACTCTGAAATCCAGTGTCTGATACCCAGCTAATAAAGATTAATGGATTCATTTAGCGGATAGTTAGAATGTTATTAAAATGCAAATGGTTGGTTTCTGTTAATTGTTCCATATCACATATAATTAATCTGGGGACTTGCATACTTTCTTCTAGTTTTGGTACAGTTCACCTGAAAAGTTTAGGAAAAAGAAGCAAAATCTATGTTTTTCCCTCCAAGCAGTTAGACGAATAACAGCACTGAAAAGGCATCAGTTGTGAGCTGGAAATGAATTGGAGAATTTTGAGTTTTAGAACTAGATGCAGGAATACAGAAAAGATGGAAAGAATAATTATCAGATAGAATTGCTAACATAAGAACACTTTACAAATGGAAGAGAAAAAAAATTAACATCTTCCAGTTAATACCAGCTAGATATCAAAATTTTTATTCTGAATTTGCAACAATTAACACTAACGTGTTAATCTTTTTCCTGAATCTCTTGCAGAGTCTGGAAAATTTTGGAAGACTAAGTCCCAGATAAATCAGCTAAGTTGCTACAGTTTAAAATATCAGCTACGGGCACTGATTCTGAAAATAGGGAAGAAAAGGTGTGGTTCCATAAAGTTCAGCTGGACTGCCTTGGTTCCTACCTCTCCAGCAGATAATGAATTGCTACAGTTGACACAATTGAAACAATTGTGTTCTGCTATCAATTTGGGCACTGATAACCCAAACAATACCATTTTATTTATCATTCTGGACTACAAAATTGTAATGGCTCAGCAGATGAGCTGTTCCTGTAACAGAAGTGTGAGCCACTGAAGGTAGATTGAGTCAATCGGTTAGGAATCAATATCATTGTCCTAAGAAAAGCCATTCCTGTATCTAAATCCTATCCCTAAAGTAGGCATCTATGACACAGTTTGCTCCTAAAATTTAAGAAGTTTCTAGCACATTTCTTTCCTCTTTTTAAGCATGAAGAGAGCCAAAGTAATTTTACTGCCTTTACATATTTTTGGCTTATTGTAGAAGAACAGTTACATGATTAAGACATGGCAGATAAACCTGGTAACTGCATGTGTAGTTCCTAAAACCATTTATCCTAACTGTTGACTCTAACAGATACCCAAAGTAAATCTAACATAATTCCTAGAAACCCCAGAATTATAGATCATGCGTCCAGGTTTCCCAGAGGATAGTAGACACTGCTAGGCTTCTATAAAAGGTTGTCACCACAGCAAACACACTTTGGACACTCCCAGTCATCTGGAAGCAATATACCCAGTGCGGAGCCAGATGGAATTTGTTAATAAAAAAATATACTGAGATACTGAAAGTGTTTCAATGTAAACTTTCTGTTTGTGTTTGTTTGTTTGTTTTTTAATCACAAGCAAAGATATCTAAATTCTAGTCTTTAGTTCAAAGATACTTACGCATATTGAAAAATGTGCAAATAATGCTCAGTGTGGACTCATAACCTTGGATTTGTCCTACTGGAAATGACAAGTTAGGAAGTAGTGCTCTGTCTCACAGGTTTTTTTCCAGACTAATTAGTCATCAGTTCTTTTTTGCATTGTAAGGCACCTTTCACTGGAGGGGTAACATGTTTGCTGCCCATAAAGAGCCAACAGATTTCTGGACAGGGCACATCTGAATACTGTGTACCTGAATTTCTTTATACCAAAGGAAAAGAAGATAAAGAGGCAACTTCTCCTACTCCTCTAAAAAGAAAGCAGCAACTACCACTTTCAAACTCTTTATTGGACTCCATTCATTTAATCATAGGGAATTAGCAAGAAAAATTTCTAGTCCCTGACCCTGGAATTCAGCAGGATCAAGCTTAATGTAAAGATGCTTGAAACTTTTGAGATCAGGGAATTTTGCATGTAGCCTAAAGCTTGCATTAAGAACCTAAGTTCTTTTGTAATATGTCTCTTACCATTATCCCATTCTGACAGTATATGAAAAAAAAATCCATGCGGTGTCAGAGAAGAACTCCATCCCTGAGAAAATGGAACAAATGGAGTGAAAAATGAAGAGTAGCTTTGCCCTTTACACCTGTGTGTTCTCTTGTTTTAAACCACTACTCTTCCAGTAATCAAAGAGTTATGAACCACTCCTGAGCGAAAGGCAACAGTGGGGTTAGTGGATCTAACAGCTGTTGAGCTAGTTGTGCCCTGAATGTATCTAATTCCCCTTCCCCACCTCTATTTTTTTAACCTGAAGTACTAATCATTACTTGTTCACCTAAAATCATAGTAATGTTACTAATGTTAGTACTAAAATCATAGTAATGTTACTAATGTTAGTACTAAAATCATAGTAATGGTAGTAATTTTTCCATCACTTAATGGATACTTACTTGCATCTCTGAAGTATTTAATATGAAATGCAAATATTTAGAAATTTTTGAAAAAGTAATATGCATAACAAATTTGCATGTGAATATTCCAGTGTATAAGCCTTTTAGAATGCATTTTTATTTAAAGCACTGTCTTAGAAGATGGACAAAAGCATAACAGATTCATAGGTTAACCTTAGAAGCAACCTCTGAAAGCCGTCTCATCCAACCTCTCAATGAAAGCAACAAAGAAAAATACATGTCATTTTTTATGGTCTTATCCAGTTAATTTTTATAATTTTAAAAAGATGGAAAGTAGAATGTTAGTAGAATGATCTTGGAATTTAAATATGTTGAATTTGTGGACTGGAAGAAAGAATAAACTATTGTATCTCAATATCTTTATAAAATGGAAGAAAAATGTGAGATATGATATTTATATAATGAGAAATACTATGTTATTGGGCACCAAAATTCTCCTGAAGGTACAAACAGAACCATTCCACTAAAACTCTGATAACAGAATGTATAAGTTTGCAAATTTGCTAAATACAACATATAATGTTAAAATTATATGTAATATTGTCAACATAGAATGAAACAAGAATATGTGTCCTTTTATATCAATGTGTACTTGCTCTATGTAAAATGGATTTACACTGCACTTGTACTGTTTCTTACAAGATTGCAGCTCATGAGGAGTTATGATGCTTTTTAATTTGAAATGACTTTTAATCAAATTCCAAATCTGCACATTGTAGTTTATCGAAAGACAACAAAATTTCAAATTTCACCTCCACTGAAAGCTAGCAATTTATGTTTTGTCACTCTCATCTTTCAAACCTATATTTAGCATTATCTTTAATTACTAATTCTTTCATACTTTTAGACTTCTAGAAATGGTATTGTAAATTCACAATCTATTTACAGTCTTAAAAAATTGATTTTGTTTTTAGACATCATGTTTTATTTGCCAGGTTTTTTGTATACAGACAAATCCCTCTATCTTGGATTTCAGTTGTTTGGTTTGGGTTCTTTATTATTACTATTATTCAATTGTTATTTCAGAGAAGAGTATGCGGATTAAAAATGTTTTTCTCCTTTGTGTGTATTTCACTTCTTGAAACTGCAGACAACCGGATAAAGCAGCTTCTTTCACCTGTTTAATTACCCATGTCTTCTTTCTCTCTGCATAGCAGAGTCTTATCAACAAAAGTCAATTATGAATCCCAAGTTTGACTGTCAGGCGAATATTAAGAATTATGAAACAGTGCTGCAGAATGACTGTCTTTTGTGACTTCCTGATTTTCTTTCTAGTGGTTTAAGTGCCTTTCTCACTCTTCAAATGGTGATATTTATAAAGGTTATATTCCTATGTGAATATGAATGCAGTATAAAAGAATTTCTATAGTGATTCTACTGTTTCAACTGAAGTAAATTCAACTTTTTTAATTACTCAGATTAAAATAGGAAATGTATTCAATATCGTCTGTAACTTCATTCAAACACAAAGTAACAGTTTCATTATAACCTTCACTAAGAGCTTCTGTTTGAAAACTTTTTTGGAAGCAAAGCTGTGTAAATCCAGATTTAGGAAAAACCTGTACCCAAAATACAATGACAGTAAAGACTGCATTTACAGTGTGTTCCTTTCTGCTTTATAGCTGTTGAACTAATGACGTGAAATGCAAATATGCCAACACACTTGTAGGGGTAAATAGCTCTTTTCTGGAAGATATTGCTGCCGAGGAGACAGCTATTTTTCGCTAAGGAAGCTTTCATGCCTGGAACAAGGCATCTTTCCCAGACATTTTTTTTGGGATATTTCTCTGCATGCACTCCACAGAAGGTTGCTCCCTGGGGCACAAGAATGATAAGGCTCACAGATGTGCTGCAAGGTCTTGTCAGCCAGTGGGGGAGCAGAGTGGGGGGAAATGATGGTAAAGCCCAAGGAAGGAATGAAAGCCTTGCCTTTGCCTTGTGTTCTGACACCAGGTGCTGCCCATACAGCACTGTTAGAGTCTGTAAGTTTTCAGTGTCCTTGCCTCTGAAATGAACCTTTTGAATCCTTTCCACCCCCTTTACCATTCTTTGGGGGAATACTTGCGTATATTTTGCTTTACAACAATACACCCCTTGTGTTACATTATTTCTAAATGGTTATTACATCTATATATACCTCTTTCTTATTGAATATATCCTGTCTAGTAATTTTAGGTAGTTTTAACGTTTAATGATTTTGTGCTCCTCCTACCCAAAAAAATTCCTTAAACCCTCTATAATACAGTTCCAAATTATCCTTAAACTCCAACCTATCCATTGAACAAGGAGGTACATACTCTAAAGTGGTTGATACTTCCAGTAAATCTTTTTGGGTGGTGTTAAAGAGCTGTGACTAACAACTAGATCACTCCTACTTAGCCACAAGACCAGTCCTTCATATCCCCTTCATTTAAATCATTATATCAGCAGCAGAAAACATCTGGTATATACTATTAACTCATTAAAGCTAACATTACTTTCTTGTCACAGCTGATCCACTGCTTTGTCAATTTTCCAACACTTCTTTTGACTTTTCTTTGATCTGCCTCTGCCTTCATGTGACATCAAAAAGAAAGAGAGACAAAGTGTCTCAAAAATCAAAGGAATAGGTGAAAAAAGAGAACTGGAAAGGAATAAAAATATTTTCTCTCAAGACCTCACCACTAAGCTTTGTAAACAGATTATGTGTGATACAGCAAGTTCAGTAAATCAGAGGATTGCCTTAGACATAAAAGCTAAGGAGCTCATGTAATCAAGATTTATAATTTTGTATATTGATCTGAGCCACTGAAAGAAATAACCAAATGCACATAGAATGAACTTCTAAAGGAATTCATTTTAGCTCTCCTATCTGCATATTTCACTCTAATAAAACCAAATGATTTAATGAATCTAATATAGAAAAGTAGGTATGTCCACAACACAAGTTGCAGAAATATTTAAGGTAGTTGGAATGCCATAAACTTGTCACTAACATCCTTAGCCTACAACTGCAGCACTGTGATGATTGCCATGGCTTGGGCCACGTTGACAACTGTGGTATTATACGAGCTGTTGCCAACCCTGCAGTACAGGAAAGTCAGTTCCTTACAACTGAGCAGCTCCTGCAACAAACACAGCAATTGAGTATTACCTATCCACCCCATAGCCAATTGCATCAGTAAGCAGAGGGAGGGTCCAGGATATCCAAGACAGAAAAACTCAAGCCGGAGCACGGAAAGAGGGTCGGAGAGTCCTCTACATACACAACATCCAGGGTACATACTACCTTGACATTCCTTTGGCCTCATGATGTCTCCTTTGAGGAACATGGAAATCATTGACTCCTAAAACTGCATATTTGTCACTCGTTGAAGTGTTTTGGTGTCTGAGTCCAGTTAGTCTTCCTACTGCTCTTAAATGGTGACAAGCATTTGATCATTAAGAATGTAATACAACTAAATCAGATTTACTCCCTGATAAGTTATCCACCATCAACATAGGAAACTAGTCATTAATATGCAGGGAAAAAAAAAACAGAGGAAGATATTTTGTCTTTGAAAAGTAGGAAGAGAGGAAGAAAGGAGGGAAGGAAGTTTGCTTTGCTTCAGCCTTGAATCCAGTATTGAATCTCAGTTGGACATAAAATATTTTATATGTGTTAGAGTTTTAAACCTCAGTTTGAAATTCCTTCCAAAAAGCTTGGAGCCAACGCGTTAGTGTCAGTAAAGATGTTTAACAAAGGAGACAAAGGACTTGCGTGTCCTGATGTTATCTCCCTTACCCAGGCTTTTGTTCTGATCTCTCCCCAGCTTGGGATGGAAGACTGGGCTCGGGGTGTGTATGTGGGGGG
>WBMV01001599.1:0-14666 GCA_013396655.1 Campylorhamphus procurvoides | reverse complement strand
GGGGGGGGGGAGGGGGTGGGAAGGGGTTGGCGTTTCTGCTTCTTTCTGCGCAAGTCAGCAGTTCAGTGGTGGGGCGCAGAGGAGGGAGGACAGGACACACCAGATCCAACATCGCTGCAGGACCAGCATTGCATCTTTTTGCTCTCTCTGCTTCATCAATCACCGTAAAATACTGCTGTGAAGAAGAGAAACGCCTGCTTTCTACACTGCAGATCACTGGGTTTCTGCTGCTCTTACCACCAACCCCACACGAACTGACTCAGCTACAGTACTGCTGCCATTCCCCTGAGAGAGAGAGGCCAGCCGGCCGGGCGCAACATCACCGCCTGCTGTCTGTAAATACAACTGCAACCCCTGAGAGAGAGAGAGAGTGGCCAGCGGCGGAGGTGCCACAGCGCCACCTGCTGTCCGTAGATATAATTGCATTTCCCCTTTTTGGGGGGGTAGCCAAAAAGACCTTTTGACTGTTTTGCCTTGTCATTTGGGGGTGGAGGGGTTTATTACAAACTGTTGTTGTTTGGTTATTTTCTGGATTATATATATATGTGTGTGTATTGTGGTTAAGAATTGTTATCCTTCACTTTATATATATTTTTCCTAATTAAAGTTCTGTTTTCTAAATTTAAAGGAGAGGGATTATTTCTTGGCCAACATAGATATCCTATTTTTCCCTCAAACTAAGACAATATGTGACCCCATTAAATCAGTTTGTCAGATGAATCAGGTACAAACAAAAACCTGAGCAAAGAGAGAGGGAAAGATTCACCTTCTTCTTCTGACACAGTGACCATACTAATTCTTTTATAGAGGAAAAAAAAGGGTTGACTATTATCTTAGCTTCCAGCTCGATAGTAAAGAACTGATCATTTAGAATCAGAAGTTCTGAATTCATATTTTAAGGTGCTAACAGAAGGAGACTAATGGGAATAAATATTGAACTATACAAAAAGAAAATATTACTCTTAATATTTCTGTCCTCCTAATTTAATTATTTATTACCAAGCATAGAAAAGAAATACACAAGCATCTCTCTCAGAGATGAAGATCCTAGAGAAAGGCATCTTTATTATATGTATCATTAAAATGAAACTTGCCAGAGTCTCGCAGTGATAGCAAACTCAAATTAAAAGAAAACATGCAATTCTAATAAACAAGCTGCACTAGTCAAAGCGGTGTCAGCTAGAATAATTTTTACAATTTTATTTCAGTCCTGTATATTTGCTTCAACTGTATTTGGAAAAGTTTGATTCCCAGTTATCCAGAGTTGTGCTCTTTGAGTATTCGTCATCAGAAAAAAGAATGAATCATGCCTTTCCCTAGACAAGAAGAATTCCTACTGGTGTTACGTTTTTAGCACCCTATCTTAGCTCAGGAAATAAGCTGTTGTCTAAAACACATATAAGAATTGTTGTCATCTTATCTTCTATGTCTTTCAGAAAATATAGCAAGTTAAATGGAAATCATAACATTTTGGTCAAACTCATATTCCCCATGCTTTGTCTGACCCTCAGCTTCTTTCTCTACATGAATTAGTTGATTACCTGGGTTTTTCTATTTCTTTCCAAAGAACATCATATAAGAATTAGTTATCTTATATCTTTTTATTGTAATGTAAATATCAAGTAAAGACAAAATACAACTGCAACAGATAGGGAAATAAAAAAAGAAAAGAGATTTTAGACAGTACACTGACATAGAAAATAATTACAGCTTAAGGAAAGACAGGTTAAATCTAGTCAAAAAAACCTCCCACTTTTAGGATATAAAATGTTTTTGTTCAATTACTATTTTATTTAAAAAAATAGAATTTTAAAAAATAGAATAGCCCACATTTTATTTAAATATATTTGCTGACTTGTGGTGAGAGTGATATAAAAGAGACAATTTTAAAACTCAGATTTTCTTAATCCCTCCTCCCCAGTGATACAGCAGTATCATTTTAATAGTACATTTTAATAGTTTTTACAGCAAAGGCCCCCAGGGATGGATTTCATTCAGATAGTCCCATTTCTCATCTCTTCTCTCATGGCTGAGGGGCACAAGATACACAGTATGGAAGGTACCAGTGATCAGGTGTGAATAGAAAAAAGGATGAACACAATAAAAACACCTGTGTGAATTCTTAGATTTTGCACCTTCTTCTATCTGTATGAGATGAATGCCTACTGCATGACACAAATGAGTTTTTAGTACTTGGATTTTGAATGAGCGTCAACACTGAGCTTCATTCAACATGAAATAAGATTTCACAAAGCACATGAGAATGCAGGAGTCCCTATGAGTAGATTTGCTTGTCATCAGGTAGACTATCACCTGTATCTACAATTCGCATAATTACAATTATGTCTGCTTATATCAAGACTGGAAATTGTGAACATTTCTGCCTCTATCCAATAGCAATTTCCCTGTTTAGCTCTGGCCCCTGTCTCAGTTATCCTAATATGTGAGTCAGATGTTGGAAACAGAGGAACATATCTTGAGATTTTATTAATGACCATTAAAAACTAAACAGAAAAAAAAGGTTTAGTTCATTAAAGTTTCTCTATATCTTTTACTAAATTGCTAGCCACAGTATGTTTGCCCAGTATGGCTGGGCAAAGCCATCATTTTGAGTGAAAGCAAGTATTTTACTTTGAAAGACACATTAAAAATGTTTGCAAGGAAAGCTAAAGATGGGACTGACAAACTGGGAGTAACAGTGAATGTGGAGGTAGGCATTTAGGAATTTGTTTTATCTTTTTTTCTGGCTGTGTTCACCATATTGCTGGGACATTATATGGAGCGGGCATATGGAGGCGATGTGAAAGAGTTAGCATATAATTTTTAAAAAATTATGAAATCCAAATAGAAAAAAAAATGGACTTTTTTCTTTATTCACACTGGTCAGAGGTATTCAAATTGTATATTGCTAAACTACCTAATAAAATAAACTTTCTTTCTCATTTAAAACACAAAGTATTTTCCACTTATAATCTTGTCTCCTTTTGTTTCTTTCTCTAAGCTAAGCATGAAAAACTGTATCTGCATGACAATTCCTCATCATCAATCTATTATACAATGCATTATACACAAAGTTGGTGATTATGACTTAATTGAATTTTAGCTTTTTTTATTGACAGCCCAATCTCACTTCATTGATTTACATCCTGTAAAAAATATCTTTCAGTAAAAGTTTTCAAGAGCACTTTCTTCATCAACACGGCATCTTCAGTTCCTAAAATGAAGTGTCAAATATTGCAATATGAATGGAAATTTTATAACTTTTTTTTTTTGTTCTCAGCATAAATTATAGATGAAGCAGTCAGGGTTCCATAGAGCATAGCAATAAATATATTTGCAATTATGCAGGCATGTCATGATGTCAGCAGTCTGATGTTCAACTTGGAATTAAATCATCTCAAGGGTTACTTTTGAAATAATTCAGAAGAGTAATTAATAATCATCCAGCCCACAAACTCATTCTGAAAAAGTAATTAACAATTAAGGGAAAACAACACCTTTATTGCATGACTGTAGGTTCTCTAGTCTAAGAATTCCTTAAAATCATTCAGTCTGTTAAACAGACACTCAACACAAAAAGACAAAATGAGGATTTCTTGTAGCCAAAAAACATTACAAACTTATTTTAGCCATGTACTCTTCCATGCAGGAACTAACTAAAAAAAACCTATAAAACTATAATAAAGAACATTTCAGATTAAATGGTATTAGTGGGCAAAAGCTGCTGGAGTAAATCTGGTGAAAGTAGATGTGAGGAAGAATGCACTAATACATTTCTGTTACAGAAGGTTATTTCAGCTTAGTTTTTAATTGCCCCAAAGGACAACTCCCATAGTCAATTAATCCAACACAGTAAAGCATCTGTACAAGTCTTAAGACTCTTTATTTAACTGGAGTCCATTTCTACAGATGCATTTCCACCATAGGCAATCTCTTCTTACACTCTTTCTGTGCAGTCTCTCTCAAGTTATTATGTTGATTTAAAATAAATATTTTAGAATCATGGCAACATTCACATGTTATTATGAAATTAAATTTCTGTACTGATTTTGTCTGGGATTGTCAGGATTTTTTAAGACTTTACACCATGCGATATTATGGATTTCCAACCGAAACAGTGTCAATAATACATTGGTGTTTTAGCTACTGCTGAGCAGTGTTGCACAGAATCAAGGGCTTTTCTGTCTCTCAAGGTGCCCTGCCAGCAAGCAAGGTGGAGCTGCACAAGAAGTTGAGATGGAACACAGCAGAACAGCTGTTCCCAACTGGCCAGCAATAAAAAGCTAGGAGAAGAAGAAGGAATAGGGGAATGTCCAGATTTATGATGCTTGTTTTCCCCACTAGCCACCACACATGAAGCCCTGCTTTCATGGAAATGGATAAACCTCTGCCTGATGATGGGAAGTAGTAAATGAATTTGTTATTTTTCTTTGTTTGCACAACGATCTTTTGCTTTCCCTGTTAAACTGGCTTTATCTCAATGCACACAGTTTCACTTTTACCCTTCCAGTTCTCTCTAATCCCACTGGGCCAGGGAGAGCAGTGGAGGGGATGCAGAGTAAGCAAGTAGTTATGTGATGCTGAGTTGCATACCATGGTTAAATTATAACAACTTCAAAAAAAATAATCACTTTATTTAGGTTCAGCAACTTAATTCAAAATAACTTGTTCACTCACAAGATGGAAATGTTTCCATTTTCACATCGCCCCAAACACTTACTATAACCAGGCTCTTTCCTGTATACCTGGAAAAGCAGTAGTCTTATAGATGTAAAATGTCAATAGATATATTCCTCTATGACTGCAAGACATAAAAAATAAAGGTGTTTGCTTATTAATTGATTACTGACAGTGTTCCAAAGCAAATTAATACATAAAAGGGCAAAAGTCTTTGGGAACATTCCTGTCCTTAAGCAATTTTCACTGGAGGAACCTTCCAGGTAAGAGGAAGAATTTCTGTATGTCATAGTTCCTCACAGGCTTCTCTTCTGTGAAACTTCCTGGGCCACTCATGCCATTCTTAGCATTCTGTTAGCAGAGCTCTACTACTTCAATAGCTTTTGCCAGAAGGATCACAGTTCTTTGGATTATTTTGAAGCTGGTCTCAGCCAGCTTCAAAATAATGCCTCCAGTTCATGTAACAAACAAGAAAGCCCAATATTCCTTCCACATGCCATAAGTCCCCTGTCATGTCTTTTCTGGGGTGAGTAATACTTGTCTACTTTGTATGGAAGCTATTCAAAGCTTTGACTGTCCTTACTGCCCTTTTCTAGTCATATTATATTATTTTTAGAATGATGAGGGACAGAACATTGAGTTCACAATATTGTAACAGCATTGGTTTATATGATAGCATAACAGCACGATGTTGCTCTCAGTTTTCTCTCTCTATACCAATAACTCAGAACATTTGATTTTTTTCCTGACCAGTAGTGACCACTGAGCTGATATTTGCATGACATTATCTTTTAAAATCCCCAGATTTCATTCTGACTGATAACTATCAGCTTAGAACATATCATTTCAGGTATGTGATTAGGACAGACTGCACTTTTTCACGTTATTTTTGTCTATATTCAAATCCATATTACTTCAATGTCTAGTCATCCCATCTTGCAAGATCTTTCTGCAGTCTTCATGATGGGCCCTCTCTGCGCTGAACAAAAGAACTTAGTACCGTTAGCATTATCTCATTCTTAACCTCTTTAGTCCCAGCACAAATACCTTTAGGATTTTCCTGGTGATGGTGACCTCCTTCCACTCTAAAGAAAAAAAACCAAAACAACCCAACCGACAAAAGACCATATACTTCCACTCTCTACTTGCTGTATTTTAACCTGTTATTTATTTATGCAAAATTATTTCATAATACCTTTAAAAATCTGTGATGATGGATCTCACTGAAAGAGTTTCAGAAAAGAAATTAGTCTTTATTAATCAAGCTCAGTCTTAGTCATCTTAATTAATTAGGAGAAAAATTGATTCACAGTAGGTCCTGTCAGACATTACAAGAATTTAACCTGTCTCAGGATTCACCTCTATGAAATTCAGGATAACAGTCTAACTTGAAATCTGACTATTTAAACAGAATCCACTAAGTTTAATAGCTCTCACTCTATCTGAAGCACTTCTATCAATAACACTGCCTGGGAATTGCCTCCAAATGTAAATGGGTGGCATGTGGCAGTGCATGCCACATACATCCAAAGTGACATTTGGATGATATAATGAACTAGATATAAATCATTCAAAGCTTATGTTGACAAATGTGGCCAAGTTATATACAATGCACAGCTTCATGCAATAGTACCAATTTTCAAAGTCAGTCTTTCAAAAACATTCAGAGTTCAGGAAAGGCTATATGATTTCCATATAACTTATGCAAAGTCACTATTCAAATTACCCCAACATAGAAAAGATCTCAGAAAATAATTTTTGGGGAAAAAAAGGTGGATAAATTATCTTTTTTGAATACATTGAAAACTAAACTGTAAATGGGTTTAAAGGGAAACACATGCAATTCAAAATTAATTAATTTTAAGGCAAAAAAGTAATAAAAAAACTTTTAGGAGAAAATGGTGTCAGGAGTCTGTTATTCAAATTAAATAGAAGGTTGAAAAAAAGAAGCACAAGAATGTTAACTAAAGTTTCTGTTTACACAGTTCCTCTTAAAAATTTTATGGTTTAATAAGAATAGAAACATTTTTATATGCTTACATATCACAGAGTCAAAATTTATCCCCAAATAGATATTGAGGCTTCTTTTCATTTATATTAATGGCTGGGGGGGGGGTTTGTGCATTTTACTTTTCATATAAAATGTCCTCTTTTTGCACAGACATTCTGAGGAAAACTTAGATTCTTACTTTGAAGGATTTTTCTCTTGTGCTACCAGTCTGGAAAGGTATTTCATCCAAAGAAGATTATGCAACTACGTAGATCATAAAATATCCGTTCTCCAATTTCTGCTCCTGTTCTTTTCATACTTTTTAGGCTTTCCTCTTTTTTGATCATCATTATGGCTTAAAGGACAGAGACCTCTTTTCCTATAATGCAGTACAGACATGATGTATTAATGTTTGCTAGCTATCCAATAGAACAAAATGTACAATATTTTTTTGACGTGTAGATAATTCTCCATCTGAGTATTTGCTTGTCAGCTAGTGAAATGCTTGCAAAACTATTTTCAGGGAACTGTGCATGCCTGTTAGATTTCGTGTTTTGAAATGAGAAAGGTACAGTTTAGTTAAAAAACTAAAGAGACACCCTGGTGTGGCAGATGTGCCCTTGCAGCCTCTGGGAAAGACTCACACTAGAGCAGGGAAAAGTGTGAGGAAGAAGGATTGGCAGAGAGCACCCATTGTCTGACCCCAGTGCCCCTCCTGGGGGAGGAGGTAGAGGAGTCAGGAGTGAAGGAGTGAACCTGAGACTGGGCATAGGGTGAAGAAATATGTTTTTATTTGTCTGATGTGTGATATCTGTCATGTTGTTTCTCACTACCTGAAAATATTTATTTTAAATGGTAATAAATTAATTTTCCCCAAGTCCATTTGGCCTAGTAAAGAATCTTCCTGTCTTTATCTTGACCCAAGAGCTTTATTGTTCCTTTTTTAACTATTTCATTCCCTCTTTCTGCTGAGGATAGGAGTGAGCAACCAGGTAGGAGTTTTGCTTTTAGCTAAGCTAAAACGATCGTGCCTTCCTTCTTTGAATTAGTTGTAATTGCTTTCAGATAGCACAGTTTTACAGTAAAGATTACTGTTAAAACTAATTTGTACTGTAACAATGAAGACGGTGCAGTGTGAGTCCCAGTGAGAACATGTGAGTCAGAATTAAAAGGTGACAAAATCAATCTGTGTGTTTTCCACTTTTTAAAGTTAGGTGCGAGGTGAAAAGAAATGCTATTAATAGGGACACAATAAGAAAAGGAAATGGATGCCCCTGTCTAGGGACTTGGTGGTGTTGCTTACACACACAACCCTCACACCCAGCTGCAAACCATTACCACCAGCACAGGTGTGATGGCTGCATCCAGCTTACTCTGGAATTCAGGGGATGAGGAGGGTTGTCTGGAAGGGTTTCCCACATGTCTCGTTAGCATGCAAATATGACTATAAGTCAATCACCTTATTCCATAAGGAAAAAAAAATACAGGCCTTTGATTAGTTTGATTTATCTTTTCATAGATGCAGAGGAATAAATAAAATACCACTTTTTTGTATGTTTGTTCTCCAGTTAGGTTGTATTGCAGTGCATGCCACATACATTCAAAGTGACATTTGGATGATATAATGAACTATACCTGCCTAAACTTGGTATTTATATTTTGAACTTTTTTTTTTATTTTTAACAGGTTGTTTTGGACAAAGGCAAAATTTGTAGAAGAACTCTATTTTTTTAAAAAAAAGTTATACTTCAAGAAACATTGATCTTCTGGTCTGCTTAACATTGTAATGAACAACTACCTACACAAAATGAAAGATGAGGGTCATAAAGAGTAAATTGTTTTTAAGGATTGCAGATTATATAGCTTTCTTTTCCACTTATGATTTAATTAGTTGTTCAGTTAAAGTGGAAGGTAATTTGTACACTGAAGTATGAAATCTCCATTATAAACTTTGATTTGGCAAGTACTGGTAGTACTTGAATTTAAAATAGGTGTTTTGCAACAGTTCACAGTTATTTTTTTTATTTTCTATTATGAGAACAGAAAAGAGATTTGAAACGATAGTGAATCATGTCATAACAGCTAAGGGAAGAGTTTTTGTGTGATCACAGCTTTTCAAACAAAAGGCTTAAATGTCAGAAGAAATTAAAGATGACATTTGACTGATGAAGGGCAAGGAGAGGGGCTTGAGCTTTAAGTTTTTGCAAGGTCAAGGAAAGTAGAATGTGACACCCAATTAGAAAAAAAAATTGAGCTCCAAATGGAGGCACTACTACCCTCAAGGCACTAACAAACCACTGTCTGAGAATGGACAAGTCTCTCTGGAGTGATCAAGAGAGTAAAGCAGTTTCTATGATTTCTGTAATCCCAGAGGCTTACTGTTAAAAATATAGAACAACTAAAGTATGCATGAGAAAAAGAAAAAAAAAAAAAAGTAGTGATTAATTCAATTGACCTCCATATAGGAATCCATCTTGCATGGATCAAATACATCAAACAGTTTTTGATATGGTGGAAATGCAGTTCAATCTTATTCTATCTTACACTGAGAACACCCACGTACAATGCGATGTCAATCTTATTTTCCCCTTTGTCTTACTATATTATAATAGGCAAAAAGATTCATGAGTTCATACAATGTGATATTCTATCAGTTGAGATTTCAACACTATTTTTTGCTTAAAGTAAACAAAGAATAGCAGCCAGAAGCAATTATGTAAAACTCTCAACAGTACTCCCTAGAGAGAAAGATACGTACATTTTCCTGTCTCATTCCATTATGTGTATTCATTTCAAAACTCGATGCTTTCCAATACAAACAGACCAAATTCAATTTTGTTCAAACAACATTCTTTTCTAACACTTCATGTGCCAAGTGAGAAAAGCAACATAAAACCTCTAGCAAATTAAACATCTCTTTTAAGAACAATGTAAATGCTGTTAATTTACTTTCAGTAATGGGAGCTTTTCTGATTAGCTGTATGACTGCATTTGGGCGTTGCAAAGAATAAACTGTTTGCTTCAACTTTAAGTCCTGTTTGTACACAAAAAGATTTTGCCAAACTCATAAATGTCAAATAATGCATTGTAAATATAGTCTTTGTTAATTGCTTTTACAAAGATTTATGTAGGCTTTAATTAAAAAGTGATAAGATTGGAGTAGGTGATAACATCACACCCACCTCTGGTGAGATGAAGCAATATGGCCATTTTACTCATCCTATGGGATCAGCTGGGGAAATGCCCTCAGCAAAAAGCTGGAACATACAAATATACATATACTCACACACTTTTCACCTATCTACTACACATAAATAGTGGATGCATCCCTGCTTGACTGATGAGCTATATAATGTACTTACTATAGAGAAGGCATTGCATGAATGAAGAAAAACTTAAAGAATTAGAATTTTCTTTATATCAATATTTTGTGAAGTTTATGATTTGATACAGAGCAAAACACTTGGAGGAATCATCAGGTGAGAGGGTAGAATTGCAAGGAACAGGGAGAAAAATGGTATGACAAGATGACAGTGGAGAAAAAGGTGACAGGTCATACGCTTAGAGCTTGATATTGAGCTTTTCTGTTATAAATTAAGACTTTTCATGACAACCCAAGGAAGGGAAAGACCAGGAGTGTTAAGTACCCAAAATGGGTGAATATGATCTATCAGTTCAATATGGTACTGAAAATTTGAAGTGATCCTGATCCTGAAGTATGTCAGAAATATAGACATGTATAGTGGTATTAATGTGAAAAATGCAAGGTATTGCTGTGATCTTAAAATGGGCTCTGATCAATTTTGATAAACTGAGTCCAAGAAGATAAACATGAAGTGAGGAGGAGACAACAGTTCTCAGCACATTGAGAAGAGAGGATTCCATTCATGGAATGAAATGAGGAAAATGAAATTTATTTATCTTAGCACAATAAAACCAAGAGCCTAAAGACAGCAGAATATAGCTACTACAAAACAAAGAAGATACCCAAGAACCTACTGGCACAGGAAACAATGTGGAGCTGTCTTCCTGTATGAGTGAGAAAGGTGGAAGAGTGGTCTAGCTATAACATAAAAGAATGATTTTATTATGAAGTTCTTAAGTTTATTAAGTGAATTGTAGGGTATGTTTTTTCTGCAATATGAAAGGACAGAACCATGTGATCTGATTCTGGCATCAAATGCTTCTAAGGTTCCTACAATTCATGTTAAGAATATACTAATCAAGGTTGTGCTGAAGTCTGTATCCACTAGATAGATGCAAAGAAACTGGCACATATAACGTTTTGCAAGGAAAGGGAGAGTATTTCTTTCGCAATCTCTACCCTCTAATAGGTAAGAGAATAAACAGGGACGCCCTGTGAAAGTATGATAATAATCCTTGAGGCAATAAGGCTGTAGGGACACATCAGTAAAAGAAAAGAACAACATCTGCAGAGGGTCAGGTCAAGACTGTGATGAACAGCCTAAAGTATGCATGAGAAAAAGAACTTAACATGAGTATAAGAATACTTCCCTATTTGTATGCATATTTATGTATATATGCTGTCCTAACCTTTAGGTATTTGTTGGCCGGGTGCTCTGTAAAACAGATACAGTTCCTAAGCACTGAGCAACTTTGAATGGATTTTTTTTTTCATAAATTTATTTGGGATCCTTTTAAACTCCATTGATACTACAACACTGATAGCAACCTATTTCAATGATTTCCATGACTGGCTTAAAATTTGTGGAAAACACTACCTCTTTTCCTTTGTTCTGAACTTGCCACTTTATAACTTGATTTAATTCTCCCTATTTTTTCTCCTAAAAGAGGAAAAAAGCAATAAAAATCTGTACACTTTTCTCCCCATCTCCCATTATATCTATATATGTCTCCAATATTCATCTCAGTTATATTTTTTCCAGGTTGAAATATTCTTTCCATAATTCTCTCTTGAATGGAAGTCTCTTGCCCTGATCATTAATCAATGTCCTTCTGCTCCCAGGGAAACTGTGTCACACATAGCTCCTATATGGAAGTTCAAAAATACAGTCCATGAGCTTATTTGAACATGACTTTAAAGCAAAACAGAAGAATCATGACTCAAAGCTTGTTGATAATATAAATTTTTGAGGACTTCGTACTTTGTAGACTTCAATAAAGTCTCTTAATTATAGAGCAAAGATGTGGGATCATGCTGTAGAATCAATATTTTCAGAAAATAATGGGTACTTGGTACGGACCTTTCTCTTCCATGCTGTTGTGCATTTTTCTTATTGAAAAAGAAGGCTACTCAGACCTTCAACATAAAGACAGAAGTATTCTTTTCTGACTTCGAACATTTTCCAAATTAAGTGACAATACATCATAATGACACAACTAGAACACACCTCTACCAGTGTTTTGTTACATCAAGACAAAAACTTCTTAACCTTCCCAACTTGCCTGCTAATGCCTGTTGCAATAAATTCAACAGGACACCATCAAAAAGTGATCAGGTGGCCCTGGATGCCATCAAAACCAATAGTAAAATGCAATGCATCACTAATAACCAAAAATACGTAATCCATAAAATTGTTCCATAACCCTTCTTCCAAGATTCTTCTTCCAAGTTCCTTCTTCCAGTATTGTTAGTTAGAAAACAGGGTAGTTTCACACCTAGCCCGGAGAATACATGTAAGTGCTGAAATATTTAATATATAGCTTCCAATTTGTTCAGTTTGTAAAAGTAATTGGAAGTATAAACAAAACATCAATGAATTACCTTCTTGTTCATGTGTTACTGGTTAAGCAGCAAACTCATAAAAATATCTGGTGAATTTGCATCCAAATTCCAATCTGAGACAATGTGCTATTTTGGCAGATCTTTTAGACAAATAGATACTAAGTCTATTACTCTCCAACAGAAACAGCAGATCTCAGTGACTGAAAGGTAGAAGTGTTGTGTGATACAGTAATGAGCTTAGCGGGATTTGAAATACCTCAGTATGCTATTTGTTATGAAGATGAATTATTATTTCAGCAATGAATACATTGTGTCCCATGATTAAACATCAAAAGAACCCTCAATGATGTGAATAGAGGAAAGTTCACTATACTTATACACATAAATTCTGGCAATTTTTTGGCAGTTCTCAAGAGCACCCTTCAAGTTACACGTTTGAAGTTCTCCGTCTGACCAAAGAACACCTCTTTGAACTGCAGTCATATGTTCACTGACCATATTGATATTCTGGGGGTTTTTCCAGAAAGATCTTGCCCTCAAGTCTTAAGCAAAAGCAGCTCATTTGAACACCTCTGTGACTGGAGAGATAGATAAAGAGAGACTACAGTATGTTACAGTCCAGACATATCTCACATGAGCTTGCTCTTGTTCTAGTCAGCTGGTGTCTGGATTAGGAGTGTAGCCTCTTAAGAAAATACATCTCTTTGATCACTGCGTGACACAAACATATATCTGAGCTCTGAAGACAAAGTGATCTAAATATCAAGTTAGCAGCCAGGCAGCACTAACAGCTGCTAAATGCAGTAGTCCAATAGATACAAGGCTGCCACAGTTCCCTGTCCCCAGGTCCCAGCAGACACGCATTCACAGACACAAACCTCACAGCCACAACCACCCACATCATATATACATACGTGCTCAGAGAGCAACACAGATAGCAAACACATCATTCACATAATCATGAACAGCACAAATTATCTCATTCTGTCTGCTCTCAGGCTACTCAAAATGAAGTCTGTTATGGAAAATATATGCATGTATAGTATATGAATCCCTCCAGTAGCTGTTCTGTCCAGTAACTGCATCATCTGACCTTCCAGGTGACAGCATTTGCAAAACCAACAGCCCCAATCCAGCTACCCATACTCAGACCTCGTCTCATACACATAGACACATGCAGTATGGGACCCTACAGCAACTGGCCTTAGATAGCAGGACTATCCAGCTAATAGCCCCTGCATCCCCTGTCTCCCAGTTTGATTGCCTCATGGACAATCAAACACATGCAGATGAACCTATCCAGGAGCAGGTTCAGATCTGTGACCTTTCTGCTGCTGAAGTGATCTCAGAACACTGGTCTCTACGGTAGCTGCTTTGGCCTCCTTGGTCCCTCCAGCAGTCAATCTGTAATCCCCCTTTTCACTCTAGTATCAGTACCAGAGTTACAGCCTTTCTGGTAGTTGGCACCCAAGTTTCTTACACTCCTCACTAGTTCAGTTCAGCTTAATATTTGCTAGTGATCATACACTGACATACACACACACACACACTCCAGCCTATTCAGTTGCTGTCTCCACAAGCTCATGGATACCTGTGACATGTGGTCCCATTTGCCAATGACACATAAACCTCAATACACATATATGCACACAGATAAAAAGTTCCCTCACTCAGGAAAAATTAGAAATTATGGTCAATAAGAAGACAGGACAGAATGTGCTGATCATATACAGGTTATGGCCAGGCAAGCATATTCATCAACCACTTGTTGAACAAAATATTCCTTGCCTATATTCCATAATCTAATATCTGCATAAATACTAGCCTTTCTCAGTTTGAAAGTTGCTCTGGAGAGCTGCCATCAGCTGAGTGAAGGTGAAGTGACCATGGGACTGATGGCACTCCAGTGACAGTCCTGACATGGGGCTGGCCAGGAATTCATGCCTCTAACAAGGTTAGTAGAACATTACACTTCCTTTGATGTGTGTCTATGAACCTTTTAGAACAACCTAAAAATACCTTCTTCTTGGACATATTTTTTTCTGTCTTCCCTGGTCTACTGGCCCTGGGAATATGCTACTTGCAGAGCTGTGTAGTTGTGTCTTAACTAGATTGATGATGAATGTCTTTTCAGCACTAGGATCTTTGTGGTTTTGGGCTGATCCTAGGTTCAGTTCTATAATGAGTAAACCTAGACCGTCTAGCTGAAGGCAGAAAGTATATTCACCAATTATTTGTGCTCTACATTGTCTCAGCAAGGTTTAATATCCTGTAACCGGTTGAAATTAGCCA